>JAPYYV010013904.1:0-12889 GCA_030522625.1 Copidosoma aretas
ATCTTATGTTAGCCTATTGCTACTTAATTAAAGACTCGTTATTTTTACTTGTGCTGTTTAATGTTACGTACTTTTATTTTCCCCCAGTAAAATATAACATATATTGTAATTAATTTATTATAATATCTATTTGGATATATGTGCCGATATAAAAAAAAAATGTTTCATATTCTTGGCTCTAAATTTATATACTTTATAAATACATATTTTCCTGTATTATATAGGTGTAAGAAAAAATTCAGCCCCCCACGCTTCCCAGTACTGCCCCACGTATTTTAATACTATTCTCTTTGTGTAGCAGTATCCCATAGGTAGTGTACAAATTTGTTATTAATTATCATTAAAGTTAATTATATTATTGAACTAAAATTAAAAATTGTGGATTGACGAGTAAAGCGAGTAAAAAGTGAAACCTTACGACGCCTGATACGAATAGTTTTATTGTTCAGATTTTTTAATTTAAAATAGTATTAAAAAATCTGAACTACACGAGTCTTCGTTATGGTTTTAGAGAATACGTGGCTGTCATTGTATCTAATTTTATATACTTCATGAACATATATTTTATAAGAGACATCCTAAAATATAACAGTCGTGCCTTATATGCAAGGGCATAGTCCTTTGCATACGTCAAACAGCTAGTTCATAAATTGTTTGACAAAAAAAAAGCTTTACTCCGGTGAGTACAAAACTATTTTTCCCAGATTCCTGATAGAATTCTGCACAAAAATAATTATTTTTAGATTTTTCCGACTTAGTCTGGTAATATATGCTCCAGAAACCGGACTAATATTACATATGCTGATTGTTACCTTTTATTAACTCGTCTTTATAAAAGAGCAAGTGCTTGAATGGTTCTTCTTGAGACTCTATGGTATTTTCTGTTAATCTTTGACAGAATCTTTGAGAAGTACATTCTTGTAATGATGCTTCTACAAAAGTGTATGTGGACCATTTCCTTTATTGCAGTTTGTATCAGTTTGGGTTTCTAGTAAATCAGTTGAAAGGATAAAATTCTTGCAGCAAGTTAAAGAACAAGTACCAACAACGAAAAGAAGCCATAAATAGTACAAGAATAGTGACAATTTTGAATAACTCCCATACTATTCAGAATATAGAATAATAAAGTGTGTTATTTGTAAGTTGTAAAAATGCGCTTAGCAGCTCAATACATATTTAAAAATACAAGCTACGTCCATTTTTAAAGTATTTTACATAGTTAAACACTACTCACCAGATACTGTACAGATGGGGCTCTCCGATAGATTGCCTACGATCTCAGATTCTGTCTGTAAAAAACTTGGATCCACGATAATGATGCAGTTTACTCCACTACTATTGGTACAGTCAACTAATGATTGTGTATTTATCTGATATTGCTGCATCGAACTATTTTCATTTGAACAAAATTTGCTTGAAAAATATTCTGTGGATACAAAAGAATAATCTCGAGATCATTTTTTTCTGTTCTTACAGTCTCATTACACTTTATATTATTACTCGAAATTAGATCATAGAATACTCTTGTAAGTCTCATAGTTATCAATATTAATAGTATAAAACAAAAATCTATGGAATGGAAATAAGAAAAAACACGAGTCAAAACAGAAATCTCAAAAAATGTAAACAACATAATTAATCTACAGGATTTAGAGTAACACTTTGTATTACTTCAAGACTTTTATTCTGGTATCGTAAATATTAAATAAAAGTCATTTTGAAAGAGAATTTAAACCCTTTTCTAGTTAAAACAACAAACCTGTTCTTGCCGTTCCCAAAAGTACCTCCTCTTTGCTATTAACTGAAGATAAAAAATTTGAGCATAATTCGTCACTTAGAACATATTCGTTTGAAGCTGATCTAATAAAATACTTGTCTATTTCTTGATCCGATTTCTCTATTTCTACTTCTGATTTCGGCAATTTGTTTCTAGTATAATGAGGATTGATACTGTTTTATCATTACTAAAGGGACGAGTTCTCTCGTCTGCGATAGCAAAGTTAGTGTTAAAACAATAAAGATTTCAAAACAAACATATTCGTAATACAAAACGAGAGAAAGATTCGTCGTACGTAACGAGTACCTGACCAATTGTGTCACTGAGTTAATAATTAAAAAAAAATACCTTTCTCAGGGTGAGGTTTAATTGGATCAGCATTATTGATTTCATAGCTCTTTTTTTGCCCGATTGTTTTACCAATTCTAGTAGGATTCTTTAGTGATGATTTAGGAAACAAAGCTCCAAAGGTATCATCGCTCGAGTTTAAAGTAACATTACCAGTAATTTTAACTAATTTCTTAGATGATTCTGTTTGCCTTTTTTTTCTACCATGGCCTCTGAAAATTAAAGATGTATATTAGTACTGAAAGACAGTAATATTCATAACAGATAAGAATAATTCCAAAACTATATTGTAGTTTAAGAAGAATTGGGTTATTTCTAATTTTAATAGGAAATTAATTATCATAGGAGACTTGTAATAAGTACTGTTCCAGAAATTGCTTTTAAACTGTGATTAACGAACGTAAAAAGAAATAGTATTATTGTTCGGAAAAAGGGTATCTCGTAAGTTAGAGAAAGTTGGGCATCAAAGTTTTGTACACTGCATTGGCATAAAATTACAGTTTTTAGAATAATACTGTTTGAAAATAGTATTTGGATTCATATCTAGTTCGGAATTTTCAACATTGTTTTATTTTTTGTACCGTAAAGTATTGGCCACGACAATTTTTTCTTTTTTTAATTCTTATAAGCTGGAATTGATTGCATAACTTCATTGAGAAAATAAAAATTGCCCTATTTTTTCTTATAAAAACAAAAATTATAAAATATGCACCTCATCAGGTATTTGGAAGAAATAACTGTGCAAACGTAAACAAAGTCGCGAGCAGCTCCTATGCTAAGTGAACGGGGAAGAAACGAGTATCGTCTGCTGTCAGCTGGTTTTTTTAAACAAAGCCAGTCATCTTTACAAAATCGCTTCTAGAACTCTTTAAACTAAAAATCATGATCTGAAACATGGCACAGTTCGTCTCAAAACCTCTAACTGTAATGCTGAGCGAAAAATGTTGGGTTTTCGAAAATTCATAACACACTCTTGTTGACGAAAGATTAGTCTCCTTATACTTTTTTTAGGTTAATTTTTATGTCGTAAAAGACATGTTCACAAGTTTTTTTACTCAAACTATCGAAAACTAGATGCTTTCAGATAAGCACTGTAATTTTTTCATAACGTTTTATTGTTACACCTTTGAGCACTGACGAGTGAAAACACCATTGAATTAATCGCGATGCAGGGGGCGGACGTTTTCATGCACGGTTAGTAAATCTGACCTTAACACGGTGTCTTATAGGAGCCCCCGCACACCCACTTACCTCCTCGAAAAAAAAACACGAACCTCCTTAAACATAGCTATTAAATATGTTAAATATTTCTTTTCATTATTTTCTGTTCAGAACTACTTTCTTATTCAGTTTGTACACATTTTGAGCAAGAAATGGACAGGCTACATTTATACAAAATTGCAATTGTCTTTTTAAGGAAATCTATTAAAAAAATTTCCTAACTATAAGTTTATGCATTGAATATCTATCTGCTGAGCATTTCGGATGAGTCCGATATTTCAAGATGATACGATATTATCGAGAAAATATCGAATTAATACCGATACGATATTCTAATTTTTTCAGAATTGCGATATCGAGACGATATTTTACCAAAATATCGTATCGTATCGGTATCGTGCAGCCCCAGATTCTGCTCCACTTGATTTTATATCTTACCATTTTTAGTTTGTAAGCAGTCAGTATCAGTTGGACTAATAATAAAGCTTCGCTGAAAACTTATGCTCTGGTGGTGACTGCTCTTTACACTTTCACTTCGAGTATTATTGTCGAAAAAGTCCTGTTTACCTAATATTTCCGCATCCAGGAGCACATTACCTAAATAATAAACATTGTAAAATTGTATTCTGGTTAAAACTTCAGTAAAAATTTGAGTGAAAAATTAAGAAATTTTTTGTGTAAGACTTTCTACTAGATTATCAGTAATGTCAGCTGTTTTAGGTCTGGTAAAAAAATTTGGAACATGTGACCCCGTTAATCAATGTAATGGTAGGTTCAGATGATGATCATGTGAGGATACCATAGTAGACTCTTTTGTCTTATCTATAATTATAGCTTCATTAGAAATAGGTGCTTTATGATTGAAGTTGACAATACTCTTGGTAGAATCATCCGAAATTTGTGTACATTCTATATCATCACTTGAACGATAAGTATCGTTCGACACTTTTTCTGTTGCTTTATTGACTTCTTTCGAAACTGTAAAAGTATAACTAATAGTCTGAAATTCGGAGAAAAAGTATACTTCTTTAAAAAATCAGAGATGAAAAGCATTGAAATTGGAATCAGCTATAATGTTTAGAAGTTGTGTGAGTTATGATTGTTTTAAACTATCTTTGTCAGGGGCCAGTTCATTATCATTCTTTAAATCAGTCTCACTGAGCACATTAGCTTTGTATATGTCATTCTTACATTGAGAGGTACTAAACAAAGGTTGCTGTATAACAACATAATCGGTCCTCTTTGAATAACTCACTGAATACGAATTTTTTAAGGTATCCAAGGTCTTTCCATCAACTTCGGATTTTTGATCACTAGAAGCTACAGAGTAGATGAAGGAGACAAGCATTAAATCTATGCTAGATAAATATAATATATTGTTTAACCATACATAAATAATGTGTACTACTATACATTCATAACATGCGTTAACTTTTCTTATTAATTGTACTTAGTTATTTTACAAATGCTACTTTTTAAAAAAAAAAACATTTTTATCTGTATGATTTTTGAAACTCTTACTTTAACATTACTTGCTTTTTTTCGGTATATTCACAGTAGGATACGTATTATTCAACTTTACGGACCTAATTTATGAAAATCTAGTACGTTAAGGACGTTTTTCGTAATCAACAAATATTTTGTTCTAAAAATCAGAGAAACTATAATTGCTTCAACTTTACAGAGGCTTCGTTGACGGTTAATCTTTAGGCCTTACATGTCTCTCACGTTTTTTATCTCTATTGAAAAATTTTTGCTTGTATACATCTAAGACTCAATACATTCATTAGAATCTCTAAACAGATAAATCTTTTAATTTTTCAATTTCAGGTTTAAAAAATTTAAAAAAAAGTACTAAGTTAAAAAAAAATTGGAAAACTATATATGGCCTCACTGCTTAGGCTTATTAAAAAGCATTCATGAAGTTCAAAACATCGAGATTAAGTATATACACGAATGTTGAAAAACGAAATAACTTATTAACAAAAATACTTATCGTAACAAGTTATGTGTAATGCTTTTCTGCTTATATTATCAGAAAGTCCAGACATAATGCCACTTATGAGTGGAAATTTGGATTATGTTGTACGAAAATCCAAAGTTAAAAGAATAACATGATATTTTAATAATCCATGTATAATTCAGTAGTCTTCCTTAGTCACGTTCGATGTATGTTTTATACACTATTAGTTGGTGTTTAAATATATAGCTTCTAACAACTTAAATAGTATAAGTGATAATATTTGTTTCCAAATCTCTCAGACATAATCACCTTTTCTTCTTTTCGAAAGAAGTACATCTTGCAACACAACAATCAGTCTCTTTCTTGCTGACAGATTTTGATGTATAATTGTATCTGGACACTTAAATGGTTTGTTGCCAAAAGACGACAGCCTTTGGAACACTACTCTGGGAATAGCTGTGATATTGAGCTGACTTTTAACTAGATTTGAAAGAAAAGTAATTGTAAATAAAGATTTTATGATCGCTTTCTAGCACCAATCGAGTTTAAAGGTAAGGTGAGACAAAGTAATAAATGCTCTTATTCAGTAATCCATACTATTCTCTTTATTTCGCCATTTAACTTCGTCATCTACCCTACATTCATACGTTTAAAAAAAAATAGACGATATCTGTGCACTTCAATTAAATAAATAATAGATCTTCAAAACCAGTTTAACATAACTTATTATTTTTTTGTGTGAAATAAGAGACATGGATGAGAGGCTGGACAATTTTAATTTATATTGTTTTATTCTAGAGTTAAAACCAAGGATTGTTTATGTTTATAAAAATTATTCAATTAAATAAACTTCCTTTCGAAAGATCAAAGCTTCCTTTACTGTATGTCAATTGAACAATCATGTGGCTACTCAGATACTGGCTCCATGTGACTTGATAATAAAATAAAATAAGTGTCAACAGAATTATTATTTACTTGTGTTGTTCTGCAAAAAGTATTTCAAACTCATAAATTCGTACCTTAATGATAACAATAATACATAAAACTTTCAGAGCCCAACTTTAGCCTTTACTTTGTAATAAAGATTACTATTGTGATTTCAGGTAAAATAAGCTAATATCGGGAAATCATAACACCCGAAGGAGAGTATTTTTTCCATGCAGTGATTCCAATAAGCGCCATTTACTTATAAAGTTTTTATACACCCAGAGACCTTTCATCTAACAGTATTTTGCGTTTTGCAATAGTGCACACAATGAAAAAAAAAACATACATGAGTTTTGTGACATTGTGATTTTGTAATGAGTCCACAAGCCTTGTCATACATTTGTATAACTAAGTTTCAGTAATACGTGAACGTAGGGCTTTTGGCACTAATTAAAAAAAAAAATTGACAAATTCCATTGAATATGATTAAATACATGAAACAGTAAAATTTAGAATTTAAAAACATTTGCCAGTTAACAAATTTATTAATAAATAGTCGTATTACCACCTTAAAACGCCTAATAATGATATTTTATTTTTAATATGGCATTTGCATTATAAGAGATATAACTCGGGAGACGTAGGTGTACAAAACGACAAGCGTGTGCGAGTGAAGGGAAGAGGAGAGACGCCGGGTATAGGTGGGACGAGAGGGCACGCGACACTTTGTTGAGGGAAGTCAGAGTGTATGGATTGCGACGCACCGGATATTAAGTGAGAGGAGAGTCGAGTGGTATTGTAAGGAGGAGAGGTTGGTAGCTAGCGAGAGTTTTGTTCGAGAAGTGTAAAGCGTGAGGACAAGTGGACGGAGAAAGGGCTTTGAGACGCCAAGGAGACGCGTGACGAAGTCCATCCAGCCTTGTCGAGGAGAGAAGGAACCGGAGAGTGATGCTCGTAGCGGGCCATCTTCCAGGGCAGCATCGAGGGTCAGTGTCGAGACGAAGCCGAGCAGCAGAGCCCGAGGCCGATCGTTCAACGCCGCCATTCTTGGGCCGAAACGAGAACTGTCGGGTGGACAAGGACGAGGCCTGCTTACAGCAGCCTAAGGTAGAGTGGCCTTGCATTCTGAGTGGGACTGGTAGTATACGACGGTGAATCTCGCGGGTGACAGGTCGAGTGAAAGTGAGATGGAGAGAACGTACCGGGAGTGCCTATCGTACTCGTGCATCGGAGGGGGATAGTTGTGTATGAGAGGGAGAGAGCAGGTGTATGTGTGAGGCCGTGATCGTGACCCGTAAAATAACTCGGACGATAGCGAGTACGAGGACGGAAACGCCGGTTGTGCGCGTCGTCGACATTGTCGAGGAGGCGACTGCAGCCCCGGCTAGCGTTGTGGCCGGTTAGGCCTTGTATGTATACCGATAAATATGTTCATGAAATAAATAGAAAATAAATGTACGTTGGCACCTAATTATTTCGAGTAGTTAGCAAAACCCAGTTTTCTTTCAGGAACGTGATACCTTGTGCATAAAGGAGGGGGACAGGAGAGTGGGTGCGAAGCCTCCTTTTCGAGAATAAGGGACGGATAAAGTACGCGGAGAGTAAATGTAACTGTTATCAAGTTCAAATACAGTAAATATAACATTACAACTGATAACCATAAGTGATAGCTAATAATTTTCGTTTAACGACTCCTAACAGTACTAAAAATATTATGAGTTCTTTAAATAAGTTTTTTTAACATTTTAAATTTTGTGACTTGTAAAACATTTATTCTTTGCTTGTATCATTTTTGTTAAAGAATCGCTTGTAACAAACAAAATATAAATAACTTTCGAGAAAAATCTTCTTGTAGTACGTTAAGAAACAGGAAAAACTTTTTAGTACTAAAATTGCCTAAAATAGTGAAATCAAAATCAATTGAAAGCAAGTTATGCTCTTGTTTTTGGACATCATACCATTTCATAAAACAGTAGTATAGTGCAGTAAACTTCCTGCACATAAGGAAAATTAAACTTGGGAAACGTTAGTAAAACTAAATAACAGAATCATATTTGCTGCAATTAATTTTTCTACATCATCTATGTTCATATTCTATAACAGTACGATATTTGTGTACAGCGTGCGAGCATAATTCAGTAAACAGTATTAAAAGTGTTAATTTTCTGTGGTTTAAGTAAAATTTGACTAGTTTGATGTTCCTCGTGTACAAGAAATTTACTGCTCAGTACTACTGGTTATAAATAATGGTATTCTGTGCCACACTGAGGACATAAATTGGCTTTTATTCAATTTGGATTTCACTACTTCGTAAGATTACAGTCGAACGTCGTAAGAGTTAAAATTATAGGTAACAAGAGTAATTCTATTAAATTACACTTTTTAAAGTAGCAAAACTTTATCTTTTCTCTTTTTAAAAGAGAAAATCATGGAGTTCCTTTTACAACTGAGAATTAATTAGTGTTATAACTCCTTTTAAACGAGAAATTTCGAATAATTACTCCTTTTATAAAGTGAATAATCGTAAATTTACTCTATAGAAAAAAGGAAATTTAGTCTTAGTTATGATTTCCTCTTTTCGAAAGTTTCAAAGTAATAATTACACTTTTTAAAAGAAGAAATTTAAGAAGGCTCAACACCCACTATACATCACTAAACTTCTAATAATTATTAGAGCTGTCTGTTGAAATTCAATAATAATGAGATATTGTAGTGTGGAAAAGTGGTACTTAATACGTTTACGAAAATATTGTTTTATTAAATTTGCATTATTGTATGTGCGTATATTCCAAATTTTTCAAGAATTAATCACAAAACACCGCAATCATTTTGGATTTTTTTTCGATTTCACTTTTGCAAAGCTTGCTCTACTCCTTGATTGTTGTCAGATAGGGTCACCGCGAAGAAAATTTGAAAATATTTGTTATATAAAAAGGTATATGCCAATGTTTGTACTCTTGTAACCTCATAACATATCGACTTTTCCTATTATGAATAAACAACTTAATTCAATAATAAAATTAGGCAAATATAAAACTAATAAGTGGGACCAAGCAAATGTTGTATATCAATTTAAATGTCGACATTGCGATGCCCGTTATACAGGCCAACAAAGCGAACTCTTAAATGTAGAATTGACGAGCACAAGAAAAATTGTAACAATGATTCCGTTGTATATGCCCATCAGTTTCAAAACCATCATGAATTTGATTGGGAGAATGCAAAGATCATTGATAGAGAAAATAATCATCATAAGCGTATCCTTTCCGAGATGGTACATACAAAAGTCAACAAACACAATATCAATAAGAAAGAAGACATTTATACTTTAATAGATCATACTTTTCGCTTCTACGAAAATTTAAAGTTCAATAGCCTTCGATGATTCTACTTTTGATATTGTACATATACCATATATGCTCTTACCTGTTAATAATTGTCTTTTTAATGTTAATAGACAGTTTGACATGGGTAAATTACATCCAACATACAAAACTTTTATAGCTGATATAAAAAACAAATTATAAAGCATTTTCTATATCACTTGCATTTGACACCTTTACTATCTAGGTTTTACACGTTTTATAAGTTCTATATGTATATGACACCCTCCCAGGCTAGCGTTACATCTTGTGATTCGCTTTCTATCTGTTTCTGCATCTGTATGAGCTATTCTCTGTATTACATTCTTGATACATGGTTATATTACTTGATGACATGTTGGTTTGGAGTACAAGATCTTGGGTGTGCAATATTTACTTTACTATAATACTATAATCATGAATTTTTAATGTTTAGTGCTCAGCACACTATGTAACTCATGTTTGTCATCCTCGCACTTGTATTGGCAGATATTTTGTAAACTTTTTGTTGTAGTTACTATATATATTTTTGTTAAACTACTGTATTGATATAACTATGTGTATTTTTAATTATGTAGCCCTGAAGAGGACATCAGAAAGATGTTGAAATATCGGCATTTATAATAAGATGTCATATAATAAAGCCATGCTCAAACACTAATACATTGTTGCCTACAATTGATTCACGACAACTGAGCAAATTTTTAGAGAAGATTTATACTATTATGATTTTCAAAATTGTTTCGTGGTGACCGTATCTGATACCGATCAAGCAGTAGAATAAGCTGTACGAAAGTGAAATCGAAAGAAAATTCAAAAATGATTCCGGTATTTTGTGATTAATTCTTGAAAAATTAGAAATATACGCACATAAAATAATGCAAATTTGATAAAACAATTTTTTTGTAAACTTATTAAGTACTCCTTTTCAGAAACACAATATCTCATTATTATTAGATTTCAACAGACAGCTCTAATCATTATTAGAAATTTGGTGCTATATAGTGGGTTTTAAGACTCCTTAAGGGCAGTCCGGAGATAGTTGGAGTTTTCTACCTTCTCGGTGAGGACGATTTGATTTTACAGCTGTTTAACACTCTTTATTTAATGACTAGCTATTTTATCGAAAAATAAAGAGTGAACGACGATTGTTTACATTTTAAGGAGTAAATCAAGCCTAAGTTATCATTGATTGATCAGAGACTTGCGGAGACAAATGAGAAATAAGATTTTGCATCACTCATCTAATATAGTATTTCCCATTTTTCTTTACGAGTTTTCAACCGATCAACTCAAATTTTGGCTTGATTTATTCCTTAAAACACAAAGAATTGTCGTCACTTCTTATTTTGGCGAGTAAATTGCGATTTATCCAATAATTATTGTCTAAAAGGACTTACATAAGTTTTCATAATTTGTTGATTTTTCGAAATAGCAATAGTAGAAATGAATTTGTATATTATTGTAGGTTAAAATAAATTTTTTTTCTACTACATAGACTTACGATAACAAATCTGTTTATATATTATAAATATTTACGTTCCTTTATTATCAAAAAAAATTTTAACAAACAAAAAATAAAAAAATTTAATAATTTTTTACAAGTGTAAAGAATAACATAATACTAATTTAAGTAATTTATTCATAATAATTTTTTGCTACAACAAAAAAGCGATAACAAGCACCACAAAACTATGTACACTTATAAATCTTATACAGCTTAAAAATCTAGTTCATACTTTTTTGGTACAATACCTTTATTTAACTTACAGTAAATTTTTTTTTTTCTATTTTAAAGAGGTATTTTTTCAGTGAAAGCGATCTTTTCATTGCAGTGGTCAGAAGTGTTGTTTCTTTTCGTCTGAGCGTAGCGAGTGTTGCTTCTTTTCCTCGGATGGTAGCAAATGTTGATTCTTTTCGTCGGACCACAGCGAGTGTTGTTTTTTATCCTCGGAGGAATCGTAAGTGTTGCTTCTTTTTCTCGGAGGGCAACGAGTTTTGCTTATTTTCTTCGGAGGGACCGAGTGTGGCTTGTGTTCTTTAAAAGCTGAGTGTTGCTTCTTTTCTTCTGAGCCATCGATATGTACACACACACACACACACACACACACACACACACACACACACACACACATTCACGGACGTCATGACATATGTTTATTGGCACTTACCTTTAAGCAAGAAAATTAGATGAACTAGTCCCTATCCCAAGTAAAGACATCACGAAAGACGTCACCAAAGACGTCGAACAGTGGGACCAAATGGCAAAATTTTTCTCAAAATAAGATAACTTCAGACAGAAAACTCGAATCTTCATGATTCTTTTTTTATTTTGAAGGTTTTGAATAATAGATTTAAGGAAAACTGGTCTAAAGTCGTGATACGGTCCTGGGGGGCAGAAAAAATCTCCCAAAGGGCCCCCAAATGTGAAAAAAACATTATTTTTTGCAAAAAATTTAGAATTCCCATCAAACACATCATAAAACGATTTCTGAAGGTTTAGTGTAACCTAAAGTTCGAAGTTACTGTCATTCCGGCAGATTAAAGATGGCGGTAGCAATATGGCGGCCAGGACATGAGGAAAAATTCATGATTTCCATTATTTCTTTGTATGTTTAGGTTTTGTGTGTCATAAACTCTTTACAATAACAATATAACTTGCACTAACGATACGTGGATCAACGTAAGGTGTATTGTTTCAGGATATATCCAAAATAGCGCTCAGTAAAAAATGGCCGATTATTAAAATTTCATTAACCCCCCCCTCTCCGATATGGGTATCGAATGAAAGGGAATTCTCAGTATAGCACTACGAACAGTGTTACATAATCCTAAATGAAAAATTGCTGATAACTTAAAATGGTGGATTACTTACTTTTCCACAACCGGTATGTTGTGGTCATGAAATAGAAGAGTACACAAAGTAAAATAGTAATGAATGCGTCAAATATAAAATTGTTGATCCTCTATTGACTTAAAAAAAGTTGAATATATTACACCATTTTGTATTTAAAATAAGAATGTAATAGGTAGTCGCAACATATCAAGTACAGATAAAACAAATGAATAAATAATTATGACAAAATTATACAAAGAGCAATTTATTCTAGTTGATACTCATCTCATAGGGGCTTTCGAGACATGGCTTATACACCACCCCAAGTTAGCCGCCATTTTGAATTTGACATGGCACAACGCTTTCAATTTTACTGCACTCAGAATGACTTTACTCAGCATTCCCTTTTATTTGATACCCATATTGTAAGGATTGCGAGGGAAAAAAGTCCGTAA
>JAPYYV010013906.1:0-13980 GCA_030522625.1 Copidosoma aretas
CTGGATGACACCTCCCTCTTTCGTCACCCAGGCACGCAATTATCAACACAACGATCGTATCAACGATGGTGGTGCTTGAGACACTCGCAAAAGTACCTCTCCTCATAACTCGTGTCACTCATGTCAGGAAAGAGAAAAGGCTTACAGCTTATTCATATTTCCTTTGTCGGGAACAATATAGTTTGTTGCTTGCTTGTTAAAAAGGGTAATTTATTTTGTTGAGCCTTGAGCACCCAAACCGGCTTGTTCGGAAAAGGGCTCTGTAAGCGATCGTTTTGACCTTATCGTATCACTACGGGCTCTTCTCTTACAGAGAAAATCGGTTATCCCCAGTCTCTTTGTTTGCATTTTGGGTTGTTTCCTTTAGTTTATTATTTTGTGTTATGTTCTTTGGTAAATACATATCTTGATTGAATTTGTCTGATGTTATCTTGGTAAAAATAACCCGTTCCTAGTAGATTTTTTAGCAGAATCACGCTATCAATGCTAATTATTTCTGTAATTAAAAACAGAAAGTAAAAACACAGCAGTTCTAATTTTTAGCTTTCGAATTTCGAGCCAGGAGAAAACGCAAAAAGCAAAACAGCGGCTATTATAGGTGAATGTGTGCAAATAAATAAAATTTTTTTCTGAAATACGTTACAAGTTATAGAGGTAAATTGTATGAATTTATTAACTAATAATTTACACAAAAATGGGATCCTTCACAATTATGTCTTATGCGACCTATCGTAGCGTAGCTTTTGCAACTTATAAGGGAGTAGATAAAACTGATGACAATATATACATATTTCTTAGTTCAATATTTATTCTACGAGAAAAGTTTTCCACCTTACGAACTTAATTTGAAAATCAATTCAATTTTCAAATTTATTGAAAATCTCTGTATATAAGAAGGATTGTGTAACGGAACAAGACTTAGAAAAGAGCTGAAATATCGCAGGTAAGAAAATTGGTAACATGGATTCATTCCAAAAATAACTTTTATTACTACCACTTTCATCTTCTTTACCTATTATATTATATCCAAAACAATTTCCCATACAAATAGGTCTTTCGATGTTTATTATTAGGTCAAATGGTCAAAGTTTTGATAACTAAGGTTTGTACAGAAAATAGCCACAATTTTCTCACAGACAATAGTTTTTTGCATTATCTGGATGCAAAAATCCTGAGTGTAGTTTCATAGAGAATGAGTTAGAAAATTCTTAGGAAGTAGAAAATGTAGTATGGGATGAAAGTTTTAAAGATGTAAAATAAAAAATTGATACAATCTTAATCATTTTATTAAGAACATTAATAGAAATATACTATTAATTATATTTTCTACAGAGAAAAAGTGATGGGTCACGTGATAAAGCCGCTTTATTCGTTTCGTGATTGGCTGAGACTGGTAAAGCGCGGGTAAATTTGAAATTGCGATTATGAAAAATTGAATAAAAAGTAATATCAATGAAAACAAAATTAAAACTTCATGTTCTGATTCGCTTATCATTTGATTTTTCTTAAAAAATCGTGGAAATCGATATGATTTAATGGCGGGGGTTGGCGCGCGGAGCGCGCAGGGAGCAGAGCCCCCTAGTAGACTTAAAAAAATGATTTTGTATACACACCTAGACACAGACACCGGGCATTAAAAGCAGGTCTACTTTACATGGTGCATTCTTAGTAACACTAAATATCCTGCACAAATATCATAACTGTTTCAAACTGGAATTAAAAAATTATTTTTAATGTTTTTAAGTCTATAAGAGAATTAAATGAATATATTTTAGGTTAATATCAACTTTTTTTCTATTATTTTCAAAAATCATATATTCTGTGATAGGATTTAGATACTAGTGTGTTGTTAAGTAGAAAATCCGTAAACATAGCTTATAATATTACAAGCATTTATAATTTTTCTAATTACAGTTCCATTTTAATAATTCTTAAACTGTATTTTGAGATGGAAAAGAAAAGTATTACTAGATCTTTAGTTCGGCACTTCAGAAGCTGTAATAAATTGTAATAAAGATATTTTTTGGGTCTATTTAATGGATCTGTAGATAGGCTGTTAGGGGACCATAGAGAGAACGTGGGGGGAGGTTTTAGGGGTAACGTTGAAAATGTGGGAAGATGTAAGGCAGCTGTTGGGGGACAAGATAGTTTTCAATAATGGAAAAAAACAATCAAGTTCTCCCTTATTTTGTAAGGGGTCGGTGGGGTGGAGGGACGACATTTTACAAGCCGTGATGAATTATACCTGCAATAATTATTGTTGTGCTAGTTCTGCGGGGAGTTGTGGGGGTGTGTGGGGGGGGGGGATGTAGAAGTACGTGGAGGGGTTGTAGGAGGGCTGTGGGGGGTGGTCGTAAACTGATTTTCAATAACGGAAAAAATAATTGAATTAACCCTTATCTTGTGAGGGGCTGAGGGGCCACCATAGGTGGTCAAATTTAATTGTTGCTCGAGGTTGTTTTTTTATGCAGCGAATCCAAATTTTTACAATTCCGTAATTTTTGGCTTGAAGGCTTATTTTCAAAAATTCACAACTCTGGTTCGGTTCGATCTAAAGAATTCGTAAGGTAGTCAAAACTTTATGGAAAGACATTTTTTACTCAAATTAATAATGATGTGAAAAAGCATTTGTTGCAATGTCAGGTAAATATAATTTTGTTTGAAAACAATCATAATTTGATTACATTCATCGTGACATGAAAAAATTCAATATATTTATACATGTAAATGGTTATGAAAATTCAGGTGTTAAATTCACCTTGCGTTATAACCAATAAAGTACAACTTACACAATCATTAGACCATTCAATAACATCACATTTGGCGGGAGGTTAGCACGTGGAGCACGAAAGTGTGGAGCTCCACTAGGCAACGACTATTCCATATCTCAGCTGAGATACGACTCAGCTTATATCTGGTTCTCTCTCTGTGATTCGTTTGCCTCGATAATAGATGATTCACTACCGAGTCTGTGGGGAGGGGGAGGGATCATGTCGCAAATGTGGAGGGATTGTCAAAGGGCAAAATAATTTTTTATAACGGAAAAAATATTCAAATTTCACCTTATTTTGTGTAGGGGAGGGGGAGGGGGGTAGTGGAAGGCGGCTGTGGGGCCACCGTCAAGGGTCAAATAGAAATGTGTGGGGTAGGTGGAGGGCGAGGGGGATGCGAGAAATAAAAAAAAAATTATTGGTGTACTTTATATTGTAGGAAAATAATTTTTTAAAACGAGCAGGCCACGGTGCCCCGGTAAAAATGAAGTTCCTGTGATCCGTTTAGGGACATAAAATATAAAATAATAATGATGCGACCAAATATAAAGCATTGCAGTAAAATGATAATCAACAATAAGATGCTAACCGCACCTGGAAAAAGAACCACACAGCATAATATCACCAGTCATCGCAATAACAAATAATTATCAGGTAAAGCAAGCTTTAAATGAATAGAGATGTAATGTAAATATTAATTAAAATAAATAAGAGGGGTATTAAAAAAAGGAAGCCTATTATTAGCTTTAATTTAATGTAGTTAAAGCCAAACTATAGGCCCGATCTTAAAATGACTGATGAAGTGAATTTTTGACATTTAATAACAAAAAGTCAATTCTGTACAAAAAAGAGGGGTATTATAGTTGTACAAATTTTTTTTTTTTATACTGTATGTTGAGATTTTGTTAACTATAGAGATAAACTTAATTAAAATAAAGAAAATTTGCTGATATTTATTTGATTTTAATTTTTCAGAGGTTGCATATTTTCTCAAAAGGTTTTACACAGAGTTGACGAAGAAATTTTCAAAAATATTTAACGCGTAAAAAGATGGATGCTATTGTTTATAAGAATACGTGAAGAAAATGTATCAAAATTCACGAATAACATAAGCAATAGCACCTAACTTTTTACTCGTTAAATATTTTCGAAAATTTTTTCGTTAACTGTGTCAAACCTTTTGGGGAAGAAACCAAGCTCCGAAATATTAAGATCAAATAACAAACAAAAAATTTTGTTCATTATAATTGAGTGTATCTCTATAGTTAACCAAATCTCAATATACAGTATTCGACATTAAAAAAAAGAGGCTTAAACAACTAAAATACCCCATTTTTTCGTATAGGATAGACATTTTGGTTTTAAATGTCAACAATTCAGTTAATCAGCCATTTTAGAATACGGCTAACATTTATACTCGAACCACCTTAAAAAGTTTTTTATTATACTTGATAGAATAAAGGAAAAGTAAAATTAGTATGACAATTCTTCGGAAGACATCAGCCACAGAAGTTAGGCATATGTTTAAAAAACATTATTATAACCATAGTAATAATAGTTATGCTAATAGCAAATAAAAAGAATTATAATAAAGCATGGTGCTTATATTTAATACTTATTTGATAAGAGTATATTTAAAAAATGTAAAAAGTATAATGTATCAATAATATGTATGAATATGTATATATATTACAAGCAGTAGTACACTCAAGTTTTTTGATCCAAAATATACGTCTATTCGTCACATTCTGATATAGAAACAATTGGTTTATAGTAACTAAAGAATGCTACATATGTTTGTGATTCTATTTTATTCAAACATCTAGAAATAGCAGCATTAATATTTGTACCATATTTTGTAGTTAATTAGAATTTCGCATGAAAAATTCCATTTGGTCCGTCTTATGTAATTTTGAAAAATAATTGATACGTATTTGTTCTTTTTTCTTAAAAAAAAAAAATTGAAAAAGACCTAGTACCTTAAAATCATGGTATTTTAAAAATTATGGAAAACACTATATACATGTGACGTTGTAAAGCATACATTACACATGAATATTCTACAATTAAGTACGAAAAAAAACAGACGAGAAACATCAAAAACGTTATAAAACTTTCTAAGATACAGCGTTTTGAAAAAATTATCAAACTTACACATAACCTTAAATAACGCAGAAACCGTTTAAAGAAATTTGCTTGAAACTAAATATTGTCATCATGATATAAAAAAACCAAGTATTCCTAAAAGTTTCAAGAAGAAATATTTATTTTTACTCAAGTTATAGTAAAAAATCAAAACGACTGTTTTTCACATATGTCACTATGACGTCACATACACACGGAGTATATCTATAACTATGAAAGATAGATACTCTTCAAGGGGCTACAAGTTTTGCAGTTGTTAATTTAAAAAAAAAAGAAAAAATATGGGTCGATAATTTTTCAAAACTCTACAAGACGGACCAAATGGAATTTTTCATGCAAAATCCTAATTTCGTAGGATAATTGTTGACAGTCAAAAAAATTTTTTTGAAATAAATTTTATAAGTATTTCTGAAGTTTTTTCTGCAAGAATAACATTCAAACCAACTGCAAGAATGAGCGCAAGCTCATGAAAATTACTCTTCAGTAATTGAGCACCCCTTTTCGTGTACTCTAGTAATGTTGGAGGATTTCAAAAATTTTATCCTAAATTTTTTGATTCGGTTAAACGTAGATAACACAGCTTTCTATTTTACATCCGGCAGAGCATATATTGGGTACAGTACATCTTACATTAAAATCAAAAGTATTTCTGAGGATTAAATCCATGTTTGCAGTAGTTATATTAACAGTATTTTGTGTATTTTTGTATTGCAATTCCTCAAACACTTACTAAATCCCGTTTAAAATGAGCAATACCATCAACATTTTGTGTGACGAGCTCTTCATTTTTTCCCATGCGAGTCTCAGAGAGTAATTAAACAATACAACCTATAGTAACTAAATCTGTTAAATCCAGGTTATAAGTCTTTAGAATTTGGTAGTTAAAGCCAAAAAGTGAGACACCTTTTTTTTAAAATGAAATCCATCAAATGTTCTGCTTGAGTCCATAAAGTGTGCAACGTTAATATATGAAATTCTCGTACTAACGATACACGTGATATCGGTTGTCGGTAGTTATGACAGAATCTAAATTTATTTGGGTTATTGTGAGGTGTAAAAATATATAAACCTTCGATGTTTGTTACTCTATTGCTACATCCGCTTTACCAGTTGAAGCCCACGTTATGCAGGCATTGCAATAACCATCATTGTCAGTAAAACTATAGAACATCTTCATTATAAGCAATAACAAAAGTCTTACCATAACGAACTGGACCAGTAAATAACATGTGGAACGATGGCTGATTTATAGTTTAAAGGTGATGAATTATTTCTATCAAGTGATTTTTCTGCTTATCGCTCGCACCTCTCATAAATTGGTAAAAATGCTTGGAGTACATTAAATCTTTTTCTTCGTTTAGCAATCACACCAAGTTCACTGAGCACCGTATGTTATCAATCAGCATCAACGGTTAAATAAGGATCATGACGCATACGCTCGTGTAAATCATCTTAAAAAATAACTCGATCTCTATGTTCTGATTTATCTTCGTCATTATCATTAGCTTCTCTGTGTAACTGCTAACAAATTTCAAGAGTTTTTCGTGTGTATATATATATATATATATATATAATACATATATATTTGAATTAGATTTAAATTCTTTTCTGCGATCTAATATAATCTTCTCATTGTGTTCATATATTTGAATGAATTTATTACCAGCAAGAACATCATTGTTTTCATTTGAAAAAGGAATGTGCAATAATATCATCTCTCGTGCGTAGTCGTGAAAGTTATCAGCCATATTATAATTGCGATACCTTATGCCTCTGGGATTTATTATTTTAGCATATTCTCGTTTTTTATTGATGTAATATTTAGCCCAAATTATGCTAATTTTGTATGCACCAGGTGGTATAGCTGTCTTTCGTATTCGTCAAAAAAATTGTCTTTTCATATATCTATACAATCATCATCTAATTCATTCAATTCTTTCATGCTTTATTTATTCTTATACGTTTAGTTATTTATAGTTGGTATGTAGACAACCGCTACATACGTCTTTAGCCATGTGTTCAACAAATATCAAGCTGCTTCTTGAGACGGCATTTCAATAGAATGAAGAACATCTACACTCATTTTTCTCGTTATCTTAACTATGTCGAATTCCGGACTATCATCCATTATTTCAATTATCTTCCGTTGTAAATTACTTATAACTGGATTATGTTTGTTAACATAATCTACTACATATGAAGCGTATGAATATTCATCCTAAATAAATTGAAAATCCATCTTGATTGGAGATGACACAGATGATGTTAAACAAATGGATTAATTGATTTGTATCACTTTTTGATGGTGTTGGCCTATAAAAAAATTTTGGTATAGTGATACCAGCACATATGATAATGTTTATCAGAAACAATTTGATTGTGTGCACGAAAGTAATCAACATTTTTATAATCGAAATTTTCCAAATTTATTCGAATCAATTTAAAATGTTCTTAATATTTTTCGAAATCATCAGAATTACAATCTAAATTCGTATCTTTCATTACTAGTGAAGTAGTCTTAGTTTTTGATGGCATAAAAGAAGCCCCAAATCTGCAATTTTCTTTTTATGCGGATCCATTTTTTTATAGCACGTAAAAGTGTGCATATGAGTTTGAAGTTTAATATCACCTAATAGTTCTAAAGCTGACACTGCAACTAACTTGACAATCATTTCAACAACATTACTATTATAATAATACTCAATAAATCTTTTGGTGTATTGTACAGCCAAAAAAGTATATGAGCATGAAGACTGCCTCGATGCGAAAACTCGATCTTTTTAAAATATTCAAGTACTCGATATTTCACGGACTTTTTTTGGATTGTAAAATATTTAATAGGCAATTAACAAATTTATTAAAGTCTATTGCACAACTTACCCCATTTTTATTAGCCAGATTTGCTGTTTGAACGTAATTTATTTCAGCTGAAAATTCAGCCGAAAAAGTAGCTCCAGCACTGTTAATTTTAAACAGCATTTTAAGCAAATTCGTCCAATCAGTTTCACTGACACTAATGGTCATAAAGACAGTTGACAAATCTAATTGTCTCATAATTTCAAATAGATCTCTTTTTTACTCAGCCTAGTACCAAGCGGAGTTCGGTATACAACGAAAAATAGCGAAGTTTCTCTGAATACAGTCGTTGACATATTCGTTAATTTGTATCTGCTCTTTTGTAATGTTTGTATTTTGTCCAACATATTTTAAAGCCACAGATAGAGCATCACTAGCCAGCAGCCTTATTATTTTAGTTGCCAAGTATAAAATATGTTGCGGATCTGCACCTCGTCGATCAGTACGTCGTAGCTCGCTCGTAGCTTGTTCAAATGAGGTTATCGTAATTCCTTCTTTGTAATCTCTAAACTGTCTACACAAAATGATCCGTTTACTCTTAGTACAGTATTTATTAAGGCAATCAAAATGTGAGCTTTTTTGACTTCGTTTTGATAATTGAGTTACATACACCTACACTAAAAATATTCTCTTTCTTTTAATAAGGAATGTTTACGTTACTTTGGAAGACCACACACGCAGAGGCCCATTACTTTATTTATTGTAAGATTTATTCTTCCTTACATCCAACTTGTGTGTACCGAGGAATGCCATGCATAAAAACACCACTTGAGCGCTACCAGTCCTCATGCGCTACCGGAACTTAAGGAAGGTTCGGCTAACATCCCCACTGCATTTCCTTCTATTATGTTGTGCTTAATAAAAATGAGTTAAATGAGGGCGATAGAAACAAATGTGCTGAAACCTGTTTCTTTGCTAGGAGTTAAAGCAAAATATTTCTGTTAAGCTTAAGTCACCTATTATAAAAACACCAGGACAGTGGTTCATATTATGTAAACACTTCATGAATATACATTTTCTATAAATAAAAACTGTAATTTTGTCATCATAAAAATTTTGTTTTGCAGTTCAAGTTCAAAGATATTTTATGGCGTTATAATTTGTTACAAATATGAATATTAAAGATCAGAAAGAAATGTCAAAGTAACATCGTCGACAAACTTTAACGCGATCGTGCAAAACCTTCACCAATCAGTGACTATTCCGATCTCTTAAGAGGACGTTGGAGGGTGAGGTTACGTGTCCCATGAAGCCAATTCACCGTTTCACATTTTGCTCTAATAATACAGAATAAAATCGAGCGATAAAAACATAATGATAAAATTTTTTTAAATAATCTTTTTTGTGAGCAATAGTGCCAAGGCAACACTCAGTTTAAATGTTTTTATAAGTAGCAAAAAATTTTTGAGAACAACAAAAATGAGAGTTGAGCGCTATTATATATATTTTTACTAGTAATTTAAATACTCTTTTGTTACAATCGAAATTCTAATTTCATGTTACAACGTAAAAGGGACAAACTAAAAAAGCTTATTTCTTTAATCCCAATTCGGTAAGATTTTTAAGTTTAGGCTAGGTCATACCAGTGCTCTCTCTCGACGCCACGCATCAAATAAATAGTCTGCTGCACTGCCGTTGTTGTTTTGTTATTGCTTGAGGTTAAATGTACTCGATTTGTTTCATATACTTCTATAGAATTATTTATTTTGAAGTAAATTGAGATGAAGTAATTATGTTATCCCCACTACAATAATACAGTGTGACTTAGCTCTCCGGATTCAGAAGATTATCTATGTATTCATTGTAAATAAAGAATCCTGTTACTGTTTTTTTTTTTTTTTTTTTTTTTTTTTCCTTGTTCGTTCATTTTTGTCTTTACATCTTCTTTTTACTTGACAGCTGCGTATTCAGTCATACCAAAGATTTACATTTTTGACAAAAAGGATACAACGAATGTGGTATTATTTATACTTCATCCAACGTCACTTATTTACTTACTTCATGATATGTTCACTCATTGTTTATTTATTTATGTACTTATTTACATTTAGTTTCAGCAATTCATTCGAAATATTGCTCCAGATGACAAATTTAATGCAAATGGTGCTTACATTAAATATCAAAATCACTTGCTCATTCAAATCACTGGCCTATACATATGTATAAATACATATATCTTCCTATATTATATAGTTGTATGGTATTAGAGTGAGTACTAGCCCCCCCCCCCCCCCTCGCCAATCAGCTTCACCCGAAATTAAGGTAAAATTCGTTTCTTTTTACCGTGAAATATGACCTCAAATAATTTAAGCTAGCTCCCCCCACTCCCCCCCCGCTCCCCCATGGCTCCCTCTTACCTCCCCCCAGTTTCCCCCCCAAACATGTTTTTCCTTCCGTAATAAATTTTGATAACACTATTACTTTCTTATAAGTATACAAATACCTATATGAAAAACGAGCTTCTATGCAAATTGATTATGTAGCAATTAAAAATAATAAATAGAATAACAATGTTTATAATCATACACCAAAAATTTATGATTATAAGTATGAAAGTCGTGGAAATAATCCTATATATTGAAACGAAAAGTATTTTTTGGATACTAGGGAGATAGATTTTATATGTATCATTATAGATCTTGAAATAATTCTGGAATTAGCGATAAGACAAGCTTTTCTGCTGACACATTCAAATACCTACACGAACTACACGAAAAATACTACTCTTGTAAGTTTCAAAGCTTTTCTCAGCATTCTTTATGCTAAGAATAACCTTGCGCTATGGCACTCAATAGGGTAGTTTTTTACAAGAATATATCAATCATTGAAAAAAAAAAAAATGTCTTGGGGAAGATAAAAAACAGAAAAGACACAGGAGAAGACAGAATTATGGAAAACTGTTTCAAGAATCTACAAATAATTTGGACGATTGATTTAATAAACAAACTTTATAGCTTATAGACTAACACACATATTATCAAAGCGTGGGCACTAGCATGAATCTATCCAATTCACAAGGCAGGGAAGGAGTGCAAGTAATTTAAAACTACAGAGGAGTAGCTTTTCAAATGTAACATACAAGATTCAAGAAATTATGATCGCTGAAAAAGTGAAAAAATCGGTAGAAAAGTAAAAAATAATAAAAGAGAGTTAGGCTGCTATCAGAACAAAAGGAAGAACAGGATACCATATTTTTGTACTGAATAATTTAATTGAAAGCAAACTAGAAGAAGTCGTCAATAAATAATATGCTATGTTTCTAGACCTCAAAACAGAATTTAATAACATTAATAGAGCAATATTCCGGGTCAAAATGTATGTAAGAAAAAAAAATATAAAAATAACAAAAATGTTAGAAAGAATTTAACGATATACAAATAAACAGATAATTACGGCCAGGGGATGACTAATTTATTCAAAGTATAAAAGAGAAATGGCATGGGTGCGCATGAATCCTGGTACTTTAAAGTTTATTTATCTAAAAAATAGGCGATAAGTGGATCTACAATAATACAGGAGGTGTAACAGTAGGCAAACCCAAAATTTACTGTCTTAAATTATCTAATGACATTGTTTAAGGCGTCTAGCATAATAAAGACAGAAAACATATGCAGAAAGACTTAGATAAATTCAGTACAAACAATACACTGCAAATAAAAAAAAAAAAAGTAATGTTGATTTTTAGAAATGAATAAGCGATAAAAACAGATCTGTTTGAATTTGAAGTGGATGCATTAAAAGTTTAAAACTAGGACATGGATCAAGAAGTGTGGTTCTCAACAAAAAAATTTCCCGGCACGGAAGTAACGGCAGGTCGGGAGAAAAGGACAATTAATGCAGTCTTAGGCTTTAGCAGAAGAGATAAAGTAGATGGTTTAAATCAAAGATTATTTTTCATGGATTAAATAATATGAAATAATTATATCGCACATACGTAGCGGAGACTTGTGTATGAAAGGGGGAAAAAATATGTACAAAAAATACAACGTGGATTCAAAATATGAAGTTGGCTTTAAATGCAAAGACATAAGGATATATATGAAGATTAAAGTCGGGCATGGTAGGCATAGCTTTGGGAGTGAAAAAGAGAAGAGAGAATAGATTCAGATTTACAAATAACATGTTGAGTGTAAATGCGAAAAAATCAGGATGTATATGGGACGTGGAGGTGGGTAGGGTCAGCCTAGAAAAAGGCAAAGGAAAAAAAAAAGAAATGTACTTTTTGCGAATAATTAAAATAGACAAGAGCAAGTGGCTTTATTAATGCTTAATAGAAGAATTAACGGAGACTACATCAATAAATCATACAAAATAGGCAAAAAAGAGATAGAAGTACATTAAAAATTAGAGGATATGAAAACAATAGGACTTATAAAAAGAAAATAAGCTTAAGAAAATCAAAGGTAATTTTACAAAGTAAGGAAAGACTTTCCTCAATCAGGAAATGCAGAAAAACTATATGGTAATTGACAACTTTATCATCCCTTACTTATAAAAAAAAAGAATAAAAAATAAATAAAAAATATAGCGAAAATAAATACATATAAGTAAGTTTCAAAACTGTTAAGTGATAGACTGTAGTCTCTGCAATAAAAAAAAAATTATTATGAAGCACATATTGATATTTTAAAAGGAACAAAAACAGCAAATTAAATAATAACGATAACAGTCAGAATTATAGGATTAAAAGATAATGAAGAGATACGCGGGAGGGAGATTATGAATGTGAATGTATAATTTATTTATGTAGGTAAATAAGGCACTACAGAATCAAGATCTAAAGTTCAATGATATGTTATGCATTATAAATTATAATATTTTTTCAGTAAAATAAGAAACTCGTACATGTTAAAGAATGTATAATCAATCACGTATTATATTCGTATTATAGTCGTGCCTAGCATGTAAAAGCTTAGTCTTTTACATTAATTTAGCCGCATGTTTACTTACATTTTTTCTAAAATTTTATAATGCTTGATATTTCTTTCTATTTTCGAATTCTTCGCAAGTTTCAAATAGATTATGGTCCTGTAGATTTTCTGGTATAACATGATCATTACTTGTTTCAGTAGAAAAGATTACAGCCAAATAAAGTGTAACAAGAAAGTTGAAAAATCGTTGGCACTTCATGTCGCGTATCCTGTAAGAATATATCATGATGTTGTATTACAGAAATTCATAGAATAAGTCTTTCATTACTTTATCATTATTATTAATATTTAGATTATAAATATACATATGTAAATGATAAATAATTATCATATTATTTCTCATGTACTGAAATACAAAGCATTCAAACTCATACACTGTGCTGTGTTTCTGAAGTTGAAAGCTGAAAAAAATGCATTATTTATAGCTTTTTTTGGAGAGTATTAATTTTACAATTGGCTTTTGATGCGTAACTATCGCCAGTAGGATTAATCTTTAAAATGATGATTTTTTCTATTATGTGATACAATACTTGTTTATTTTTTTTATAACAAAAAATTAAGTCATTATGAAAAGCCACGTAAAAAACCTTTTGTATTATTTATATTGTATTATACGTATTGTATCATTGTTGTATTTTTCATTGAGCTAGGATTCATTATTAAATTTATATGTCCTCAGATAATATTAATTGCATCTGTATTTTTTTACTTAAAAAACAATAATAATGTTTATGTAATTGAAATTTATTTTTCACTGTATTATTTATACCTATGTGCCAATCAAAAATATGCCTTGGTTTTTATGGGTACCCATTACCACCGTGGTATTGAGGGTGCCTATCCTACATCCAACTATTAGCATCTTATATCTAGTCACTAGTCCCCCAATAAACCGCAACTATTAAACCCTTAGTCTTCATCTCCCTTAACTAATACCCCGTATACTCTTCTTTGCACCTACAGACCCCACCGTTCTTTCTTTCCTAGTAGACCTCGCACCTATCCACCCTCTTGAAGCACACCTCCAAGCTCCAAGTCACCGTAAGGTGCGTTTCTCTTTTCATCCTTTCAACTAATATTTTCTCAATGGGTCATAAACCTACCCAATTAATGAAGTACCGAACTAAGCTGCGATTGCTCCTAATAAAATGTTATTTTAATTATTTGAAAGACAATTTAGTTTATATCATACTAAGCGTAAAGTTCGTACTGTTCTCCCTGTAAACAGGGACAGAAACTGTGCAATAAGTGCATGTGCGCATGCCTTATACTGTATA
>JAPYYV010013911.1:0-14120 GCA_030522625.1 Copidosoma aretas
TTGCGTGGTCTGCGGCTCATTCTTTTTTTTTTCTTCTCCCTCCCCGCGCTTCTTTCGCGTTTGCGCGCGCGAGACGCGCTGTCTGGTACGCGTCGGACGCTCGCGGAGCACACTGTCCAGCCGCGCTCTATTAGCCGCCGCTGCGGAGTATCGCGCTGCCCCGATCGGGTGATCCACTTTTTGCCGAGGAGGAGAGCGGCGCTAAATTTCGCGCGTTAGCGTGCTTACTCGCCTACGCGCTTTTTTTTTTTGTTTTTGTGGGGGGGAAAGGACGCGAGGAAGCGTATGGAAATGAGGGGGGGTTTCTATTGTTTTCTCGCCTGGCTGGTGTCGATGCTCCAACCGGCGTCGCGAGGATTTTGAGCCGGGGACGCTCGACGCGCGAACGGGTGGCGCTTTTAGAGTTGCGAAACGATGGGCGATGAATAATTCATTTTTTTTCGAGATCGCCGGTAATTTTTATTGTTTTCCGTAGGTTTTCTATCTTTCACCTGCAAAGATTATAATATTTTTTCTTCGTCGCTGCTAGCGCGATTATTGAGTCGATGATTCATTAATTTCATTTAACGGCGCGATGATGAAGAAAAAAATTCTCTTGAATACATAAAATCGAATGAATAAATTTTCACGTTGTAAAGGCTTTTTTTTTCGCGCGGTCGAAGTGAATCGATAAAATTACGCAACGCGCCGTGCGATCAACGCCCGAAGCGCTGGGCTTTTGGAAAAAATCAGTTTATGTGTTTATTTATTTACTTTTTTCAGCTTCAGCTGTGAACGCGTAGGAAATTCTCGATATTTAATTCAAACGTTTTATTGCGCGCTTTACTACCCCTGAATCGCGAATCCATTCGA
This sequence comes from Copidosoma aretas, assembly GCA_030522625.1. Lineage (NCBI taxonomy): Eukaryota > Metazoa > Arthropoda > Insecta > Hymenoptera > Encyrtidae > Copidosoma > Copidosoma aretas. The sequence goes on from JAPYYV010013911.1 coordinate 853, forward strand.
ATACGTTAATGAGAATTTACTGTAGATTGCCCCATAAATAATCTGGATATTTTTTCCCGAGATGGCTGCAATTATCCTTGCGGAACAAAGGATCGTCTCAAACTCGTCGAAACTCGTCTGAAACAGTTATACATCCGTTTCGCAATATCTAACGAGAGGACGTAAAATATCCGCTTGCTACTTTGCATAATCGAAAGATTCATTATGCTCTACCCGTCGTTGCGTTTCGCATTTAAAATTTCTTTCTTGATGAGCAGAAGAAAAAAAGAAAAAAAAAGTAAGTCACCGTGAGCACAGAAAGCCGTGGAATTTAATGCAATAAGAAATTTCGTCACGCGCGGCGCCATGCGAATCTAACGACAGAGTGATGCATGCGCCCCTCGTTACGAAATGACAGTTGGCCAAATGTGTGTTTCCGGGAAAAATTTAATAACGCACTCTCTCGCGAGGCAAAATACATCAACTATCTATATGATGCACTGCGGACAGTGATCGTAACAAAATTCATTAAACGTATCTACAATGATGTTACGGTCAAGAAAATGTCCTAACGAGGACTTGTATATTTTGTCCTACCAAAACGCAAGAGTAGAAAGTGAAAGAGCAATTGATTCGAGAAAAATTATTAAAGCTCTTGGGTACTTACTTTTATGCAAATTCAAACTTATTTTAAAACTCTTTCGTTTATTTTTGGACAATTTTATTTTTTTCAATTCTTAAAAAAAAACATTTACTTACAAATCTAAGGATTATAAAAAACGCTTTTTAGGATTTTAGAAAAATTTCATTTCAAATTCTTACATAATCATTCGATAAATCCTCGTCGCTTCTAACATTTTTCTACTACCAGCGTCCCACCTTATGACACTATAAACGTGCACGATCAAGCAGCCGTGCTCATTAAAATTCTGATTTTGATAATTTGGTTTTCAAATCTTCCATGTCTTTTGGTATTCTTACAGAAAAGTATATATTCCTAGTACTGTATACCTAACGTAATCGACGATCCCTGGTACTGGTATAATTATTTATTTCGCAAATTTATCGCGGACGCCTTTGAATGATAATGAAATTAAAACGGGGCAGTAACAATAAATCTGCTAGATCTAACGCAAGAGGTGAATGAAACATTGATAGTTTTCAAAAAATCAAAGGTGAGTGACCGCGCCGAATATGGCGTGCCAGAAGGGAATCTTCTTTTTTTTGTTACGTAAAAGATATTCTAATGGAGCTATAAATAAATCGTAGAAATTTTTAACTGCAATAACTCAATATTTCAGATTGTGTTTGAAATAATTAGTCATTAGGATCTAACAGATACCAACATACCGACCGCTTGGCGTGAATAAATTTGGTAGAACAGATTTGCTGGAAATAAATATGACTACCCTTGCTTGCAATAAAAATTGTAAAGATGCGTATCTTGCTTTTTCTTCTGCATAATAAGTTTTAAATTTTATGGTCCAACCCGAGCACTTCCAAACTGTTTTTCATCGAGTTCGGTATAGCGCTTCATTTTTCCGGATAGTCGATACTCAACACTGTCCAATGACATCAAGGTTCATCCATGACACACACACACACACACACTAAAGTCGTATATAATGTGTCCCGCGGGCGGTAAAGATTAAGCTCGTATTAATACACGCAAGTAACGTGAATTTGCATATACACACCGCACGCGACATATCCAAAGCTGCTGACACGAACCTTAGCGATGAGTTCAACAAATATAATTTTGAAACGTACCTAATGGATGCACGGTTTTTCAGAAAATTTTCCGGAGATCAGGTTTCACACATCACTTGCCTCATGTCAAACGTGCAGGTGCACCGAATCCTAATGGCTACCGATTTCGTTCGTTTCCTTTCACCTCGCTTTGATCTAACGTTGCGCGTCACCAAAGAAACTGCACCCGTCATTCATCAATGAACAAGTGTACCATGAGTATCCGTATATATGTATACACGTAAGCAGCATCAAGGCCCCTCCGACCCTTCCTCCCCGGCTTGTGCATGATACTTCATTTATTTTTGTCGCAAGACCAACTCCCCACTCCCCCGCCCCGCACTACAACGTGGGACCCCAAAGCGGTCGTCCTTCACGGCACTTTGGCTCCCGAGCCTCGCTTCGTCGCATACCGGTATACATATGTACAGAAGCGCGGATAGTCGGGAGGATTTATCGCGCGTATAGAAACCCGCGGGCGGTGATGCGGGATGACTTATTTTCGATGGCAGGATTTTTTTCCCTTTTTTTTCATCCTTTGGATTATCATTTGGACAGTTTTGCCGGAGGGAGATTCTTTCGCGAGGATATTCTTTTGAATGTGCGGTGAGTGGAAGATTTTGGGTTTTTCCGTGGGAGTCGGGGTTATTAAATTGACGGTTTTCTGTGAGTTTATTGTCACTTTTATTAACATTTTACATCCAGAACATAGAAAAAACAACGAGATCGCAGTGGCGAACTGCAAGATGGGTTTTTTTTTTATCAAATTATGAAAAACTTTGAGTAAAAAATAATTAAATTATATTTAGAATATACTACAATCTTGATGCATTGCGGAGCATGACTTTATTAATTTACTATTTTTCAAATCGTACGAATGAAACAACCGCGGAATATTTTAATGGCGCACGACAGTGATAAACCGGCGAATGACCGATGCGGTGGGAAGATGTGAGGTACTATAAATGATTGCTCAATAATCTTACTCTATAACACGACGAATGCGCTTTGTGAGACGTCTGCGTATTTTATTCGTGCAGCGACTTTTTTCCGAACGAATAGTTGCGTAACAAATTACCAACGAGCCATCAAATTACTCGCACCAAACGAAAGAAGCGAGATGATAAGAACATGCTGATCGGTCGTATCCAATATTTAATCATACAAATAGTATACACCAGGATTAAAGACGTAAATAAATTCCTCGGACTCGTCGACGATGCAGTCTCCAGCCATACGCACGGAACGACCAAAAAAGCGACGAAAAACCAACAATCCACGCCTTCGGCCTTGTTGCAAAAGGCTCGCGCGGGGCCTCAGAATCCACCAGGACTCGCCACCAGCTCGGACGCGTCCGCCTGCAGGTTGTTGTACGCGTAGTAGGACGCCGACGGCTGCTGCTGCTGCTGGTAAGCCCCCAGGTTTCCGCTAACGCTGCCGTAGGGTATGCCACCTGCGAACGTGACGCAAAGCGTTTATGAATGCACATTGTATGTAACTCGGGGCTCGGGAGGATGTTACACACTTTGCTCCCGATCGGCGGGGCACGGTTTTTGCGATCCAATTGGAGCTCGGGATCATGCAACTATACGTACTGGGAATAGCGAGCGAGGGAATGCGTTTTGTTTGTTCGCGCGCGAGCGATGAAAATTCAACAATAAAACCGCGAACGGGTGGTCGTTACGTAAGAGAGAGGATCGGCCCCGGGGGGGGGAGGCTTTACCGCGCGCGCACGTGTGTGTATTCAAATGAGCTTAACGGCACGTGCAATTATTGATATTCCCCGGAGTCGCGCAATCACTTTGGCGGAGTATGGCTGCTGCGGCTGTAATTGTGCAAACTAATTTTGTGGGTGATTTGTTTTTTGTTTGAATGAACGCTCCTTTCACTTTGGATGGGTTTCCTGAAAAAGTAAAAAACGCTCCGCCCCCCCCCCCCCCCCCCCCCCCTCCACCCCAAATAAAAAACCCTCCCCCCCCCCCCCCCCCCCCCCTGATTGAATATTTATCGGGTATCGCTCGGGAGAGGACGCGCACGAAAGACGTGTTTTGAGAATAAAAAGACGTATTTATGTATATACATCATGTATTTTTTGGATAATAGCGCGAGCGCCGAAAAATCAGCCCGGTTCTCGGAAGGTGTATTTCATCACGCGCTCGTGTATACATCAGCTGGATTCGACGCAAAATTGATCTTTGAAAAAGTGAAAGGGAGTCCTTCGGTGCTGGGGGGGACCCCACTCCGATTCGAGGAGATTGTCCGGATGAGACTGCTGGAGCTATCTGTTGCCGAACCCCGAGACTAGGAGCTAGGATTCAATATATAATCGAGGCTCGGTTGCTGGTGAGCTGGTATTCCATCGGAAGAAGTCGGTCGATAAGGAAACTTTTTTTTCTTCTTTTTTTATCGCGAGGTCTTCCTTTTTCGAGGACTTGTTTTTGAGATCAGGGTCGGCGTAATTGAAAGGTTGCGAAAAATATAAAACCAAAAAGTTGAGCAGTCATTAATGAGGTGGCGAGGATAATGTTCGTGCAAATAGTTCAAGTTCGATGAAAAGTATCTCGAACAGAGAACCTTCAATTTCGAGTCCTTGTCCTTCTCCTTGAAAGTACATGGCACCTTTTACGGGTTTGATCATACGAACACGAAATTCTGCATTTATTAAAAAGTTAAAAAGAATAAAAAAGAAACGCAATCTTAACAATGATTGATAGTTAAAATCTTTCGGTACAAGTGATTAATTTTTAATTGATGTGAACTGGAGTATCCCAATGTAACACAGAACAAAGCGAGATTTTACGTAACTATAATTTCTATAAAATAACGGCTCATATGTACCTTCCGACCGAATCGTCGCAAAGAATCAAACGCAGTGGAAAATAAGTTGCAAGAACGTCTGTGTACTTATAAACAAGGAAAACCTCAATCACGCGAACGCACGATGTCTTATCCAACGTGTACATTATAAACCAGCCCTGACACGATTGTACCATGAAAAACAAACGTTCTTACTTATATTAATATGTCTATGTAGAATCAATTCATGTATATACGATGTGCATTTCACTCACCGTAAGCCAGTCCTTCGGGCATTTCGACCATGCCCGCGCTATCGGGCACCGGCAGGGCGTTGGTCGCCCCCACGAGCAGAACCGCAACGGCTACCACAGCGACGATCTGCAAACAGCGTTTGCATGCTCCCATTTATACTAGCGTGAAGCTGGATAGAAAGTAATTCGAGCGCGATTTCCGGCTTCTCGGCGGAACTTTTCTTTTTATTTGGCTTTTTTTTTGTCGTCCGATGGGGAGAAAGTTTGCCCGGCTATCGTCGAATATCCCTCGAAAATTCGCCGGGCGGGGCGATTGTTTCGCGCCTCGAGGATCGCGTTGCGTAACGGCTATTCGGCGATCGAACGTATACCACGCGCAGCTGAATTAAATTGCGATAATCGTTCCGCGATGGATTTGCGAATACAGTTCCCCCCGTAAACGGGTAGATTCCGACAGAGTATCTGAAATTGAATTTAACGCAGCCGTAAAAAATTCATTAAAAACTATTCGAATTCGGAACTCAATTATGCATCTCAATCTATAATTCGTCCAAAACCTCGAAACGCACTCGCGCGCCGTGTAGTTTTTTTTTCCGCGAGTAGACGCTCTTCTGAATATACAAACGGCAGCTTACCGATAAAATAGAATTATAAAACCGGATGTATACTTATTATGACGGGGAAGAAAGACTCACCCTCGCAGAGGCCATGTCCACACAAGTTCCCGGAGACTCGGGCGGAGCTCGACTATCGCACAACCGAAGAAAATAGCGGCGAACGAGAGCAAAGCCCGAATTATACACAGACGGCGATCGCTGCCCGGTACACAAGTGTTCTCCCTTTCAAATCCGCGCGGGAACTTACCTATCAGCCGGTCTGCGAAGGAGCCGCCGCCGTCAGCGTTACCTTGACCTTGATGCTGCAGTAAGTATATTACTTACGAGTCGAGAGAATAGAACGCACTTTTACACGTGCCGATCTTCGGTCTTTCGCAGGCGAGATAGTTATCAAGGCTCTTTTGACGACGCGTGAATGAGAGAAAGAGAGAGAGAGAGAGAGAGTAATGCCCCCTTTACTATCCTTCTCTTTCGTCCGAGCGCTCTATATAGATGCATGTTTACATCGGCTGCTCGGCAAGGTTTCCTTATTACTTACCTTTCATTCCTTTTCCATTCGACGGAAGTCGCCTCTCGATATAAGTACAAATTATTATAGGAAATTATGGAGCTTTCTATTGTAACGCGGAAACTTGATATAATTATTTCATCTCGAGCGATCTCTTTCTCTGTATTTAAAGCACTTGGTCATTATTTCCTCGAGATCAGTGCGTGTCATGTATGTGGATATGTCGATCTCTGAAAGAGTAGATCAAGGCAATCTCAAGCATCGGATCTCGAATTCAGAACGGAGCGATCGTAGTTAAGGTTTTCATTTTTATTGACGAATCGACACTGTTACGAGGTAGCACTTATTACGTTACACACATCATAGCGAATCACTTATTTTACGCAATTTATTGTATACGACTATTTACACGAAAAACTATTAATTAACATTTTTTTCAGACATCATTATTAGTATTTTAATTATTTAGAGGTTCAAAATGAAAATAATAACTGGTTAAACAACGATTTCCTTAATTTATACAATTACTCGATATAATAATACTTTCTACTATTTGGATCTTTCAAAATGTCTGGCTTCGCAGTGGCATTCAATTTTTCCGGATCTCCCTCTTTAACGCTAATTTTTCTTATCTCTTTACCACCCTGATACTTATTTTTATTTTCATAAATACTTTCGTCTTCACCTTCGTCGTCATCTCCATCGTTATCATCATCTTCGCCACTATCGTCATCATCGTAATATTCTTCATCGTTATCTTCGTCGTTCTCGTCGTCCTCTTCACCTGTACTACTATTTTTACCAGCTTGTTGTTTCGATGAACTACTTGCTTTTTTTGAATCAATGATTGTTCTGTTGCTTACAGGAAGTGGTGATTTTTGTAGTAGACTCTGTATTAAGTAACTCTGAAAATGAAGAAGATTCAACAAAATATTACTCATTATTAATATATCTGTTAATTCAAACGTATTGTGAACTCTCATATGGTAATCATTTAGAAATAGTTCTCTCTTTCCCAAGATATAGCAGATCTAATCATATGGTTGTAACCTTGAGCAGAAAAGTAAATCGCTGTGCGCTGCAGAAAGGGACTTACTTGTGTCTGATGAATTTTACTGAGTTCCTCGGCTGAGACTCCGGAGTTTCGGGTAGCGCTCATGTTGCTTTTCATTTCCTCCGTTTCTTTATCTGATACGCGCAATTCATCAATCCTATTTGACGGTGTGCTTGAGTGATTATTAGCGATAATCGTAACGAATTTTCCTTTCACGCCGTCTTTATCAATTTCTTTAGTCTTGTATACGTGATCTGGCGTCTCTTCCATCGTTATGGTTATTCTTTCCACCTTCTCTTTAGTACTGTGCTTTTCCTTTGAATTGTTTTTTGGCCTTCGACGTTGGTTGGGTCTCGAACGATATCCTGATTTATCTTTAAATGTTTCAAAATTATTTCGTTCCGATGATGACTCTTCTGAATTTTCGGCATTATCATCTTCGTCGTCATCCGGATAGAAAGTTTTGGTGATTATTTGTTTCTTTGAAATACGAGAATGATGTTCAATCGTTTCTTCAGTTGACGTAGAAATGGGAAGTGACGTTGTTAAATTATTTTGGCCATTTTTTTGTGAATCTCGATAATTTATTACTCTTCTTGATAATGAAGGTCGTCTCTTTCGATCATCTGGAGTTTTTGATGTTGTTGAAGCAGTAGGACTTGAAGTATTTGTTATAAAACGGTTCCTTCTTCGAATTGTAGATCTAGTTGGTGATACTGTTACTGTTGGAGCATTTAAATAATTTCGAACTCGTCTTCGAACTGCATTAGGGGACGATGTTGTGGAGATATTACTTTTATTAAATAATTCAGTAGTATGATTGGTGTTATCAATATTGATGATATTTTTTCTAGATCGTATGCGTTTGGAATTATTACTTGTCGCATTAGATGAAATCGATGGCACAGCTGAAATGGTACGATTTCTGATATGTTTAACAGTGGCAGCAGTATTCAAGGGTAGAGAAGTTGAACTAATATTCTTGAAACTGTTTTTATTAAATATGTTTGGAGATTTGGTATTATTTAAGGACAGTGAAAGATTTTTTACTCTATGGCTGTCAGTTAAATTTTCTTCTTTCATAGGATTCTTATGTTCGATTCCGGATCTGTACCTGCTGCTAAAAATAATGGGGTGTTGGGTATTTTTTTCAACGCCATCAACATCCTTTTTACCTCGTGAATGTCTTTTTTCAAGAGGAACATAAATTAACTTGGCATTTGTGGCTTCTTCGTCATTTTCATCATCATGATCATCGTCGTCGTCGTCGTCGTCACCATAATAGTATTTTTTTTTATATTTTTGACGCAACTTTTCTCTTTCCCGTTTTTCTTTATTTTTCCTTTCTTTCCTGTCCCATGGAAATTCATACCTACCTAAACTAGCATACTGTCGACTTTCTTCGCTTTTATCATCAGATTCATCATTTTCTGATGAGAGTGGGTACCTTTCAGTGAGATCAGTTTCTTCATCATGTCCATATCGATCACCATGATGTTCATCTGAAAAATCGGTCAATTTTCCCATCTTATGCCTTTCATTCGTAGAGGCCTCAAATGGTGGATGATAAAAATATGGTTTGTTTACTCGAGGACCGAGATCAGCATATTTTTCATCTTCATAATTTTCTGGTGGTGAATAAGGTCGGTCTGAGAACCTTTCAAAAGGTTCATCATCATTTTCTTGTTTACTACTTTCTGAATGATCTTCTTCACTTCGAGATTGATCATTTTCTTGAGTCTTAGTTTCGATACTTGCAGAAGAGTTTTCATCCAAATTTGACTCTTTGGATTCATTTTTTTCATCCGATTGATCTATTTCTTCATTTGAATTATTTTTTGATTCTTCATGTGCTAAGTCTCCTGATTTACTATTTTGTTTCTCGCTACTGTCAGAAAATGAATCTTGGTTAAATGCTTTGGCATAACCAGGCGGGTCGCCTTCTAGAAAGTCAAGCAATTCTCCATGTTCTTTACTGTCTATTCCTTTATGATATTTAATTACAAATTTGTCGTTACTCGCATTTTTATTGTCACCACTTGGTTTTTTAAGTTGAGAGTATTCAATCTTACTTTCTTGGGGTATTCGAGGAGTGATTTGTTTATCAGGAACCGCAAAAACTGGAATTAACGTCGAATCTGAGATATTTGAGTCTGCATTAAATTTTAAAGCTACTTTTGGCACTTCAGAATTTGTAGGGCTACGAATATTTTTCGTATTTATCGTTAAATTTTTTTGACGAGAATCATTGTATCTTGGTTCTTTTCTTCTAAAATCAGATGATGAATTCACATTTTGTTTGATATAAAATTTACCATACCTTCCAATATCTGAAGGATGGCCAGTTGATCCTGAATTATTACTATTATTAAGAGTTGTTTGAGTAGAGGACGTCTTCAAAGTAGTTGTTATAAAAGTCTTATGTTTCAGTCTAGGAGTTTCTGCATTAGGTAGTGGAGTGGTTAAAATTATTCTAAAAGATTTTTCAATTTTTTTGCTGTAGTTGGTATTATTGGAAATAATTTCTTTTCCCTTGCCATCGCTTTCATTGACATTCCGTTTAAACACTCGTATATTGTGTATAATTTTTTTGTATACGTTTTGTGGAGGACGTCTGTGATTTGGATGAATATTTTTGTGAGGCATAAAAACAAATGCGTATTTAGAAGGAGGTACTAAACCATCAATATTGTTCTGTTCCTGTGAATGGTAAGTCGAATAAGCAGGAGTATTCATCGTGACCAGTGGATTCCTATTTTTTGTCGAATTTTTTATGATTCCCATGACATCCTCATATACGTGACGTTGATAAAATGGTGATACTGTAGAATAATGAGTTTTCAGGTTTGGTTTCGACCGTGCATTGTTGGATGAAGGTCTATTTCTGCTATTCAATGTAATCCCAGGTAATTCATGATTTTTTTGATAGCGTGTGTTTAATGGATCAACAGTTTTTAATCGATGATTCAAGTTATTTTTTACATTTTTTAGTGGAGCGTTATTTGAAGTATTTTTTGAGTCTACCCGTGTTATTGAAGTATATCGTTCTGGACGTTTGGGACCTTTTGAAATAATATACTCTTCTTTTTTAGAAGGTAATTTGAAAACCCTGTCAGCAAATTTTTTAGGATCAAGCTCTGATGGTGGAGATGGTGATCCTATATCTTTCTCGAAAAATAGTGGATTATCCAAAGGGTTTTCATCAAAGTATTTGGCCTTGAAACAATCCAATGTATTACCTAAACCACTAAGCCTTGAATCGTTTTTTCTTGGTCCATGTTTATCTTCTAAGTCATCTTCAGGTACAATTTTTTCTAAATTGGGATCAACATCTTTACACTCTAAATTTCGTGAGTTATAAAATTCCATACCACCAAGAGTCTTACGAGGAATTTTCATTGGATTTATAACATATTTTAATACAGTGTCTTCCTTATTTTTACTATTATAATATGGATATTTCTCTTCGTCGATCGTTGGCTCTTTTGTAGTTGGCTCAACTTCATCATCTTCAAATGAATCGCTAAAATCAAACTCTGGAACTTCTACTTGAACTAAATCCTGATCCTTTTTCTGGGTTTCTTTTTTAATATCTTTATTCGAAACTTCAGTCGATAAACTTTTCGATTTTTCGGTAAAAAATCGATCAGATGTTTTATTTGATATTTTTCTTGACTCATCTTTTAATACCGCACCAGACATCTTGATCGAATCGTTATTAAATCTTTTGTCTATCTCCACGCCCACTATTTCTCCAGCTACATTCGGAGATTCGTTTAAGAGAAACATAAATTTAGCCGGGTACTTTAGGTTCGAGGATGAATTTTCATTGTTAATCGTACCGGCGCTCATAATCTTGTTCGCTGCAGCCTCTTTCAGATCTTGGTTTTTTTTAATCGACTCCGATCTTTTAGAATGATTCAACGCCGATCTTTTCTTTCTCAATAAAAATGAAAAAGTCCTTTTTTTGGATTCATGCCTTCGTATCTCTCGGATTATCGGCATCAGCGCTACCACTTTCTTCGGTAACACAGGACCACTTTTGCTATTCCGCACAAGAAAACTCGTGTACTCACTGACACGTAGTGGAGCGGGAGGAACAAGTTGGGTGACGGGGTAGAGGCCGCCATTTTGGAAGACTACCTGGTATGGTGAAGGACTTTCTACCACTTCATATGCATTTCTCACTGGTTGACCACTTCCATGTATCACGATCCTCGGCTGGAAGGTGTGGTTTTGTGGCTCTTGCGAATATTCAGTGAAAGTGTAGGTGGATTCAGAAATTTTTGGAGGTCGCATCAACGTTACTCGCTCCAAATCATCATTATAGTCACTGTTAAAAAAATCCGTGGTTTCGACATGGTCGTCATGTAAACTCGATCCTGGAAATTCGTAACTGCTCTCGCTCTCGTCGTCATCGTCTTCTTGTACTTCCAGGGGACTGTTATGATTCGTTATGGTGTACGAGAATCGAGGAGCGCTTCGTCTACTTGTCACTTCAACTTTTTGCACTTCTGTTTTATGGAAAGGCTTGTGTTCGAGGTACGAATTGACCGACGATTTGTTTCTGTCTTTAGCGGAAATATGAACGTAGCGAATATTTGGTCCCGGATCTCGTTTCTCCAAGGGATTCGTTGTAAAAGCACTCGCTGGGCCGAATACCCCTTCCAAATAAGGCCCATGCCCATTGGCAGTTGCAATGATTACGGAACTTCCTGCGGTTTTTTGATCCAGTTTTTTGTTGTTACGTTCCGAAGATTGGGTATCGTCACTTCTCCCCGAAATCGGTGCGTATCTCTTTAGCTCGTGCGCCCTTGGCTGCCCTGTCGTTGTTACTTTCCGTGGCCTGACTGTGAACACCTTGGGTCTCACCGTTGTCGTCGCTGATTCGTCGGTTTTATTTTTCACCGCTACCGTCGCTACCGTCGTTGACACGAACGACGTTGTAGAATCCAACGCGACCGTCGACGACGATCTCTCAGCCTCTCGCGACTCTCTCTTCAGGTCCTCTTCGAGCCGCGAAATACCATTTTCCACCACCGATTTGGGTCCGATGACGGAACTGTTCGGAGCACTCTTCAAAATACGAAGGCCATCCGGTCTCACCTCTTTCTTGAACACTCGCGTCTCCTCCCCCGACGACGGCGCGGCGCGATCGCTGCAATCGTCCTCGAAGCTCTCGATCCTCACCGACTCGCTCTTCTTGCGCCCCCGCTTCTTCCCGAGCTCCTTGCCGTCCCCCTTCTTCTTCGAACGCTCCCTCGCCTTTTTCGCGAATCCCTCGTGAAAGTCCGCGTCCCTGATCCGCCCGGCGTGATCGTAGGCCGCGTCCTCGTAGCCCTCCTCGGTGTAGACCGTGTTGGCTCTCGAGACTTTAACCACCTCCTTCAGCCTCGCGGCGTTTTCCTGCTCCTCGCTCGTCGCCGCGCTTTTGACAGCCTCTTCCCTCGGCACGTGCTTGATCGTGTGGGTCCCGCGCACTCGAGCGTACAGCTTCGTGGGCACGAAGTCGAGCGCGACGTTCCTATCCGGCGGCGGTCTGGCCCAGGCGCCCGGGCCCGTGTAATTCGGCCGGCTCGAGGGCTCCCGGGGATTCTCGTGCTCCGAAAACGGTACGCCGTGATCCGGCGGCCCTCTGGGATCCCCCTCGTCGCTTTCTTCGGAGGAGGTACGGTGGTAGGACTGCTCGCGGGCCACGGGTGAATCGGCCGCTCTTTCTCCGACGCTCGGGTGGGTGAACGCGCGCGTGACAGGATTTCGAGGAGGCTCGATTGTCGCAGAGTCACGCGGATGGGCCGGGTTTTTCGCCCCGACATCGGGGTACGCGCGGTCGGGACGTTTCCCGTCGACCCGGAAAACGGGACTCGACCGAGGGGTAACGTAGCCGTGACGCTGCGCTGGTCGGTTTGTCGTGTAGGCATTGGCGTACGATTCGAGTATCGCGCTGATAGAATCTGGTCCTGGATTCCTGATGGTCAGGCACGCGTGTTCGTTGATCAGGAGTAACAGAACGAGCATTGAACGCCACCGCCTGCTCATTGTTTTCACCTCATTGTGCCGTCGCGCGCGGAAAATATTCACTTTCGACGCAGACCGCACTTTAACACCACCAGCGGATGAAAAAGTCTTTTGTGCAAAACTGTTTTATACCGACGTTTTGAAAGTTTGTACAATTTATAGCTTGCGGATTCACTCCGTGCGACGCTTTTGTCGGAGGAACCGATCGGAACTGCAGGCCGCGCGCGATCCATAGTCTAATTTATATTTTCCGCGCTCCGCCGTGGCGAAAGGGCGGGGGGGGGGGGGGGGGG
>JAPYYV010013911.1:14127-25615 GCA_030522625.1 Copidosoma aretas
GGGGGGAGGGGGGGGGGGGGGGGGGGGGACAGGATGACAGGCGTTTAAAATAATCCTTCGTACGGTGTAGTGTACAGTCCGCTACGTCACACTGGACTGATTTCGCTTCCAGCGGCCGCTCGACCGAGACTAAGACGCGCAGTATTAGACGCCCGATGAGCGATTGTCGACCCCTTTTTGTCCAGCGTCCAGCGAGTGTCGCGTCCCTCGCTCCAACGAATTGGATTTCTTTTTTGTTTGAAAAGCCAAGAAACTGCGCGTCAGCTGCGAGAGGCGAGACTTTCTTTTGGAGCTAAAAACTATTCGCTGTATTGCTATTGGTTCGTCGAGGGGCCATTAATCATCGATAATGGTACAACGTAAACAGATTTATTGCGTACGATAAACTATAAAAACACATAATAATCATACATTTCATATGATATAGTACAACATAAATAGTATTAAACATTAGGGACATTTACAAAAGAGTTAAATAGTAAGTTTGTCGAATTATTTAACATAAACTACTAAAAGCTATCAGGTAATGAGAAACTAGAACTAACAGTGGATGATGGGGGTGAAGAGGAGGGTATTCAGAGTGAAGTATAGATCCGACGCGTCATCGACAACGAAGCAAAACATAGCATACTTATTGTGTATGTATATAATGTATCCGCGATGAGGAGAAAGAATCGTCCGTCAAATATATCTTAATACTATACAAGCGGGCGGGCAGTGGCGTTCCTTTCACTCGTTGCTCGGTCGTCTCCGCTGAGCTCTCAGGTACATTCGATGATAGAAAGATTGAGCGCAAGATACAGGAGGAGGGCCGCCCACGCGCTCAAGTCTTGAATATGGGTTTCCAAGAGTCGTGTTCCGCGCGAAGCGCCGACGACGACGGTTTGGCGCGATGGGGCTCATCGGACTTGAGCATCGCCGCCTCGGGCTTGAAGAAGTCGATGATGGGGTGGTAGTCGTAGTTGACCCGCCTCTGCGTCTCCTGGTACTCTTCGTCGAAGCCGCTCGACTTCAGCCTCGTGCTGCTCGACTCTATCGCGTCCCAGTCAATCGGTTGACTATACCTGCGTGTCAGTGACAAAAAGTTTCGGCGAGTAAGAATCACGAATCACTCTTGTCGCACGCAATGTTTTTAAAGCGCTGTTCGGGAAAATTTTTTGTCACGTTTGAAAAACGTTTCCGAAACGGCCGAATGGCCCCTGATTTTTGTAACCAAAAATCACTTTCAAACTTTTCCATCTCAATTTTGATGTGATTAGTGCTCTGGATATGGAGATCTCTGAAGTAAGAGATGCAGAGTCTTATGGGCCACTTTGCAGTCATCTCACCATTACTCAAATATATTAGTGCCAAAAACCACCCCAAAACGTTTCAAGAACGTTATAAAGTTCAAAATAAGTTGTTCAAACTGTCTTGCTACGTTATAAATCACAGGAAAATACCATAAATTATACTGGCCCCTGAAAGTAATTTTTGGTAAAAAAAACAAAAAAAAAACCCCCCTCCCCCCCCCCCTAAAAAAAAGCCGGGCCACCCCCCCTCCCCCCCCCCCCCCCCCCCAAGTTGGTTCAACATTCTTAGTTTCGAACATCAACGTTTGCCGGGCGCGCTTGCACGCCCACTGACCCATTAATCGTGAGATTCGCAGGAGCTTCCGAAGCCTCCGATACCTCCGCAGACGGGGACTCTCGGCGAAAGGGCCCCTTCTGCCTCTGCGGCCACGGCCCCGTGTAACCCGGCGCCCGTGTGTTGGGCGCGTGCTGCTGGGGCAGCTTGCTGTTGAAGGGCCGCGGTGCGCCGCTCGACCCGGGCTTCCGCGGCCTCGGGGGCCGGGCGATGCTCGGCCTCCGCGCGCTGCTGCTCGAGTGCTGCAGCTGGGCCTCCTCCGGCTCCTGTCCGCCCTGGCCGTAGTTCTCGCGAAAAAGGCTCAGGGCCGCCGAGTCGAGACTGTTGCCGGCGTACTTGTTTACGTTGCTCGAGCCTGCGGGGGAGATCGATATTTTTGCGTTGAATTTTTTTCAAGCTAGCTATTGCACAAAACAGTTTAGTCAAACGTCAGTATCAATGTAGATCCTCGCCATGGAATTTGTTCATGATGCGCTTTGACCTTGTGATCGGTATTATCATTTTTTAAATGAATCGATAAAGTAGGTACTGTCTCAAGAATGAAATACGACCCGGAGCATTTCATAAACTACGCCATCGACTGTTTGAAACTATGTGGACGAAGGTCCCGACTGCGAAACAAAAAGTTTTCTTCGACTACCCCAAAGATTGTAAATATTGGTTCAAATTTGAATTTCAATTTCTCGACAAAAACCTCAAGGATTGCTTTGTTTTTCGTTCTCTTACACTATTGAAGATCAGCAAGACCATCTCACCAATATACTGGATCATCGACACTGTCCGACATAACCGATCTTACCTTTGCCCACGTGAGGATCACTCGTAGCGAAATCGGCGCCGGGAAATGGCTCCTGCGACTTGAGGGGCGGGTCAGTCTGGTGGGGCGGATAGAGATCCGTGTAGCCGTGGACGTGGCAGCTGCAGCAGGTGGGCACCTTGAATATGTCCATGTGCAGGCCGAGCTTCGCGTCCCAGGTCAGAAGGCGGTGGTAGTTGTAGACTTGGGCGCAGGACGAGCGATAGTTCTCCGAGATGAAGGAGCAGCTCGCGTGGGGGGTTCTGAAATCGGTGTTTTTTTTCTTCATTTTTTCTTTTTTCTCGCTCGATCATTTTTTACGACGGGGAGGGCAAAACTTTTTCCCCCTTTCCGCGGTTTTTCCGCTCGGACGGACGAACTTTCGTTCCAGGCCGAGAGCTCCTGTTGTCCGTCGCCGTACTTTATGGCCGTTATCGTCCCCCGGACAATTTTTCGCCGATACGGCAGGCCGAGGGGCGGGAAAACCCCATCCACCCCCCACCCCCCCGCCCCCCCCCCCCCGCCCCCAACATATAATACAATAACACCGAACGAAATCGCCGCTATCGGCTCGACGATCGGTCCGCCAGCGAGAAAATCGGACGGGGTTACTCGCGGAAATTTTCACCGCAGTTCCCTGTACGAGCTTTTCTTTTTCCGAGAAATCCCGGCTCACCGACGATTCTCGTGTATCCATCGGAAATTACCATAACTGCGGGGAGGCAAACCGAGAAGAATCGAGGGAGGGAAAGTAGACGTTTGGGAGTATCTACTCGATACTTGGAGAAGCGATTTCAGAGGAGGACGCAAGGTTGCGGCGGATTCCTGTCGAAGCGTCATCGGCGAGCCGTAACAACTTCTTGGCGTCGTCGCTATTTCCGCCATGTATATGCCGTTGGTCACCGTTGCTATACGGTTTAATTTATTCGGTGCTCTCGGATAATGTACCAAGATCCAGGGTACCATGAGCGTTCTTGATTTATTTTGCGAGAAACTCTCTTCCCTGGTACATATAATCCACCCTCGGCTGGTTTCATCCGGCGCGGCGACACGTTTTTCGGCGGCAAATTTCACGCCCGAGCGAAAACCGGGGGGGAAAAGGCGGAAAGAGCGAAAATGGACCGCGCCGGGATTACGAAATGCCCGCGGTGACGACGCCGTCATCGTCGGATTCTCAGGAAAGCCCGGGTCGCGCTTTATGCAACGCCGGGGGGGGGGATCGGAAAAAAGCGAGATCGGCTCGTGCGCATCGAAGCCGGCCCGCGGATCGGGAAAGCGTTATCGAACCCCTCACAGCGGATCGTTACGAGCCGACGGTTCTTCTTTTTGTTGTCCCTTTCGCGACTCTGCGGATCGGATCGGCCGGGCGGTGACAATACTATTGTATTGTTGCCGGGCTGGGGGGACGGTGGAGAAGAAAGTCATCGGGAAAAAGCGAGCCCGGATACGTCGGGGACGGACGCGGCGGAGGTGATGCTCTTTTTGCGGCTGCTGCAGGCAGTCGCGGCTTATGCAAGACGGAGGGGGGGAGGCCTCGGCTCGATCCGAAAATCGGGCGCCGAGATCGATCTTGGCGGTGCGCGGGGAGTCGTCGGTCCCTGGCACCGCGATCGATGATAATATTTTCGGAACGAAGAAATTGATGCGATTCGCAAATGATGATGATGATGATGATGATGCATGAATCACTATTTTTCACGGCGCGCGCTCGCGTTTATCGTAACTGTACAGGATGAATATTCAGCGGAGAAACTTGTTCCTGCGGTTGATTTCAATCGAAATAAATTTCCTTGTTGTTGTCCGCGGGGTTGATGGTTTTTTTTTTTGGTGAATTTAATCATGCATATGCGTAAGAAAAATGGCGATTCATTTGCTATCAATGTATAGTGCGAAAAATAATTACTCGGGCTAATTTTGTGGCTTTCTTTGATCGGGCGCCACTTCCGCTCGCTCATTATTCACGCTTCTATTGGTACAGTAGGTGCTCGTAAAAAAAATTCGAAAGCAAACCATAGGTCAATTTTGTTCCTCTTCAACACGACTGTAATACTTCACCGAGAAAGTATTTGCACCCAAGGAGCAAAAAAACATCCTTACGGATTTTTCTCCCCGAAACAATGAATAGCACCGACCACTTCGGTAACGCATTGCGCAAGGCTTGTCTCTCTGTTACACGTACACGCGCGCTCTTTTTCCCGATACGTGAGCGGAATGCACAAAAGCGGACCGAGAAAGTATCAGCGGTGTACCGAAAATTTTCGAAGTCGCAGTTTTACGGCGCAACGAAATGTCCTGGACCGCAGGCATGGATGGAAATTTGAAAGCGATTAGAAACTGAAATTGCAGCGGGTATAATGGCGTTGAGTAATCTCGAGAGCCCCGCGTGAGAAGGGAAAACGAGAATGAGCAACTTACAGGCACTTCTCGAGCCTCAGAGTCTGGGTGTGCTCGCCGGTGTTTATGATGTACTTCCAGACCCCGGAAGCTGCTCGCGCGAGCTGAGGCTGGGCGTATTTCACCTGCGACGGACAAGTGTAGCCTTCCTCCACGTTGTTGCTATTGTCGTTGTTGTTGTTGTTGTTATTGTTGTTGTTGTTGTTGTACGGTGAATTGAACTCGAACCTTCTGTTGACAGACGCGTGCGGGGGTTTTTACGTATTTATTTTATTCATCACAGAGTATGGATGCGAGATGGTTGATCGTAAGAATGAGATTGAGTATCAAAAATTAATTTTATAATCTATTGGTGCGAATTTTTTTGCACAATTTATCATACACAGCTTATTGATGATGATAATAACAATAAAAGAGATGGATAAAACTAAAGTACAAAGTACCAGTCATTTGAACGACGGAAATAGGGTTCCGAATAATTTAATCAATTTTAATCTCAATTAGAGTTAAATTCAGAATTGAAATTCATTGTTGGATGCTTTTGTGTTGATTTCAATCAGCTATTAAATAGGATGATTTTTTGTCGATTAAGATAAGTCTCGGTTGAACATTAAATTTCCATCGACGGAAGATATCAGCTGTCAAAACTTGACGAAGATCGAAACCCGACCTAAAAGTAATGGCCAAACTCTATCACCGACTGAATTTCAAAAAGTCTTTTTCACAACGCTCGAATGAGAAAAAAATAAGATCGACGGATCTGCGCGTGCAATGTCTCAACCCAAGACAGGCCGATCACTCGCCTTGTACACACAACGTAGCGAGTCAAGCGAGCGCCTGTACCGCGACGACCCGACGCGCGCGGGATTATCCCGGTAACGCTGGATTTCAGGGGCCAAGATTTTACTGATTTCTCTCGCAAAAAAGCGTGACTCTGAGTATACACTCACCTGTTGATCTCGTTGCTCGTTTCGAAGCGGTTCTTCTCGTACCGCTTGTCGTACCTGTTGTCGTAGCTCGTCTTGTACGACGACGACGACTGGGGAAAATCGTCCTCGTCCCCGGGGCCGGCGTCCTGGACTTTGAAGTCCGCCAGGAGGGCCGCCACCATTTCCTTGTTGTTCCGGATGCTTCGCATTATCGCGTCCCTGAAGCCGCATCGAAAAGTTGTGATGATTGTATCGAGAGTAATCGTGAAAAAAGCAGCAAACTCGGAGGAAAATCGTATAGCGGCAGTGCTATTGTTTTATTCGAGATACACTTTCAAGATTGTCGAGTAATATTTCCAACGAATGATCGAGCTGTTTGTTAAAATTCAATGATAAGATGTATACAGTGGTTTGTGCACTCAATGAGGGAAAAAAAAAAAAATCATTTCATGCGATGTGCCTACAATTTTCATTGTGTTGTGTACAAGTCTATTGATTTCGTGTCCGATTAAGTTTTCGATCTTTGTTATATTCCTTGAACAATTTGAAATAGAGTCAGCGCGTAATTTTTCATTGGTTTTTCAAGTAAACAATTGCCCCTCACAATTATTAAAAGTACCCTGGAATGACTCGATCCGAAATCACTCAAGAAGTAAAACAAGCTTCGCACGATTGAAGTGTAATAAAAAGTCTATAAAACATGCTTATTTCATTCTCAGAAAATATGAGTGCATGCAAAAACTTGTGATCGTTAAATTACTCTCGGTATGAAAACCAAAGATCCCCACACTATTTTACGATATTCTGTTTTGTTCCCTTTACCGCGAGCTCGTGAATGAAATAGCACGACTGTCACTGAAAAACGTAATTTTTATTTCCCACCGCGATTTCGTCCACCGAAAGATTAGCGTAGCGTCGCGTTAGTTCCTGCACAGACGAGATATGTCAAAACTTCTGCTGCTCACTGTACTTTGAAAGCCGAAGTAAAATCCTTGGCGTCTTTTTTTTTTTTTTTCCCCAACCAGCTCCCCCGGTAAGTACCGGTCGAGTGAAGCTAAAGTCGGCTTTTGAGCCCATCGGGGCCGAAAGGAAGGAACGAACGGCGCAAAAGAAACGCAGCAGCCGAGCGTCAATCGCGAGCTGTACGCGTACGGTGCACCAAACGGGTTTTCTAATCGCTCGATGCTCAAACTTCCCCCTGCGCGCGCGGATCTTTGGTTATACGTATAGCTTGTATGTGCCGTACATGATATACGTACATGGGGTAATCGGCAGCCTCCAGGCAGACGGTCTTGGAGAAGAAAGTGCACTCGCCCTCGGTCGGCGCCCGTTTCGAGCTGAGCGGCCGCCTCGTGGGCCGCAGCGACGACGCCGATCCCCGCAGCGGCTTGTCTTGAAAATTAAAAAGCCCCCCCGCCCGCGTTAATTTCGTCCGGTCGTCCTCCTGGGTTTCTCCTTCTTCTTTTGCCCCCGTACGCGCGTTTTCATTTTCACCGATCCCCCTTCGTTTTATCACCGTCGTCATCATCATCATCGACTCTGCATGATACTCGTATGTGCTCGATCGTTATCATTATTATTATTATTATTATTATTATTATTATTATTGTACGCGAGCGAGAGCTATTGTAAAAGGGGGGAACAGAAGAAAAAGCGTAATAATGCTGATGACGATGATGATGAAAAAGAAGAGAGTTTAATTTACGACGGCAATTACGGGCAATGACTGCGGTCGCGCGCGCGACGTTGTATACGTATATACCACTTACTTTTATTTTCGTTCGCGGGGACTCGGGGATCGATTCAACATTACTGCCCCGTAATACTTACGCGCGCGCGCGCCTTTCGTCGATAGCGCGGAGAAATTTTCGCGCACATCAGCCGACCTGCGCGCGCGTGCGTTTGATTTTGTTCGACGGGCCGCCGCGTGGGTACATCGTGTGTTATATGTCGTGAAAGATCGTTTCTCCCGACTGACGGAGCAGTTGGGTTTTGCGTGCGTATTAGAGCAAGCGTGTGCGACAAAAACATGGTAATCGCGCGGGATGTGCGTCTCTTTGTGGAATGGAGATCCGCGTGGGCACGGAAAGTGGGGCCCGTGCGAGCCGCCACGCATTGAAAAACGTTCTTCTCATGTGTATGTATAATATGCATGGATGTACGTACCCGCAACCTGCTCCGGTTACGATCGATCGCTGATGGGACTATGATGTCGCGATCTCGCGGGATATAATGGGTTTTAATGAGAACGCTGGATCGGTGTTTCGCTTGTTTTGTTTTTTCTCTTGTTATGAAGCGTCTTACCAGCGCGCGCGTTTGTTCTTAATTGTTCGCTCGGCTAATATTATTGCGTTAATTCGCTTTCTTCATTATTTACACTGATTGGGCTCTGGCTGCTCCTCGGGTTGCTCTCGTTTCGATTCAAATATCGTGCGCAGCTTTCAATATCGCATGGGCTGAGAGGAGAAAGGTGATAACTCGGCTGAGCGCCATGATAGGAAAGGTGATGATTCTCCGTGGAAAATTTAAAAATGCGAAAATTCAATTAAAAAGACAGCTCGATGGGGAAGTATGCAAATTGCTGTACTATCGAGTGAGCTTTGGACTATCATTATTAATTTCGTCACTTTTACAATTTTAATTAGAATTTCTTTTTTTACTCCCTTCTTTTTTATTCATTCTTCTCGAGCTTAAGAATATCCTGTTTTGTATATCTGTGCGTGTGCGCGCACACGCGTGTTTGTTTGTCACAATTTTTTTGAACTATCAATTAATATGTGAACTTCTGATTAATGTAAAGGGCACGATGAATATAATTATTCTTCATTGCTACTTTGACCTTGTCTTTGCTTCTTCTCTTCTGGGGCCTATACCCATAAAGATCGTTTGTCTGCGAGCATTTTTTTTTGCCATCCATTCTCGAAATAAGCACCTTCGTTACTTCAAATAATATGTTCGGTTTCCCGCGAAATTCTCCGGCCTCAATATTACATAGAATTCTCTCTTCATCACTAGTTTTATCCTTTATTGCTCCAGTAATTTTTTTCAGTCGTTCTCTTTCAAAAACAGGGACTTTTTTTCGCTCTCTGTGATAGCCCATCCGTCGCTCTTGTGTAAACATACTCGTATAATTGTACGGTTCTATCAAGAGTATCAAACTTCCAAGCTCTTTGAAATGAGTGGAGATCTTTAAAGTCTGTATCTTCATGAAAACACGCGTTAGCTAAATATAATAGTTTGATTTTGTCTCGAAAATTGTTTAAATCATCGATGATAGGTATAGTGCCCCGACTCTACTATAGTATTAAATGTTTTTCCGCTTCTTTAAGATGTTTATTTTGCACATTTCATATCTGCTATTAATCATATTCCGACTATAAGTTATCTCTTCAACAACTTCTAAGTCCACTTTTCTAGCTTTCTCGATACCACTTTTTATTTCAAACGGTGATTTCTTAACTGTCGACTATGATAACTAAATCGTTTGCGTAGTTTAATAAATCTGACCAAGTTTACCGCACCTTCATTTTCTTGAATATACTGGACTACGTATTTTAAGATTCTAAGGTAAAATTGAATAATTATGGAGATAGATCTTCGCACTGTTTCTGGCTGTTTCGTAAATTTTACCTTCGATCAGACAATGTACCTTTACTGTGTACGTTGAATACATATTTGTGACAAAGAAACTGTTTAACTTTTTTGAAACATTAGGAGATATAATGTAGCTTCTCTATTAATTTTTCGGTGTAATTTTGTCAGCCATCGTGCCGATATAATAAGTTAAGGCATGGATAGTATACTATGTTTTTTTGCAAATAAGTAGGATTTGAAGGATAATGTACTCGAGAGCACTCTACAGCAAGCCGAAAGCAGCGAAATACCTATGCAATCGATACACGCACGTTTATCTTCTATTTCAAATATTGATATAGGTAATGGATTCTGCCAAATTTGTGTGTAAACCTTCTTCTGCCTATATTTACCTAATAAAGTCGAGTATGTCTGCGACGGACCGTTCAACATCTCGTTTTAGATCGAACGAACATTAAAATGACGAATTATTACAGAGAATAATGCGACATCAGATAGCCGCGTGTGCAGAAAATATCTAATGGTTTTCTAAGACCAGACATGATTATTTGATAGAGTTTAATGCAGCAAAAACCAAAGAAGATAAAATGTAATGGAAATAATGACGATAGAAATTATCGCGATGCAATTATCAGGCGATCTCGATTTCACGGATCATAATGAATAATTCAAAATTGATTGCCTTGAATAATCGAGTAAGACCGATCGAGCTTGCGGCTGCAATTACTCATCATACCTGGCGATCCAGCTGCTGCTGTTGATATCCCTAGCTTGTATTTCAACAATGTAAATCCCTTGATCGACTCTTTTCCAAATATACCACCGATTTATGATCTTCCTCCTCTCGGCCTGATGTACCATATTCAATGATTACACGTGTACCATCATCAACAACAATATAGTCATCAACCCCCAGTGCGCTCACAAACGCACCAACGATCGAAAGAGCGGCACGAAAAAGTGCGACGAAAACACTCACCGTGATACACGTTTCTCCGGTTGACAGGTGGCCGCCTCGTGGGCGTGTAATGCGGCCTCCTGTACTTGCTGCTCGGCCTCACGTACCTCAGCTCGAGCGCCTGAAACAAAAAACGCAAGACCGCGCTCTCAACCAACTGTACTCGCACCTCTCTTGACGCCTGAAAAACGAAAAGAGTCACGGCTCCCTCGCTCCAAAATCGTCCGGTGGGCCGGAAAAACCGAGCCACGGGTGTATAATGTAGGCTACTGGCATGTACTATATACAGCATCCGCAGACCCGCCACGCGCTAATTACCGGTCGGATGGTACACCGGTACAACGCACCCAAGAATGGAAAGCCCCCGCGTAGAGTCTGTCGGATGAGTGTGTGTTATGTACTGCTCGCAGCTCCCTCGTTTCGGCAATAATCGAGAGAACGATCTGTGCCGGCGATACATTTGTGCACAACCCTGTCATATGTACATACACGCGGGGCCAGAAAAGAAGAAGAAAAAAAACGCCCAACGCGCGCGGTCGGTCGGTCGTCGTGCGAAAGTCTTTATTTGTCCCTTCCGGCGAACATACCTGCACAGCACGCCCGGGGTAAGTAATCTATCCCCCCCGATGGGCAGCCCGGCGCGTGCGAACCGTTCCCGCGATAAGGCCCCCCACGGACGAGCGGATGCGCATTGTTGGTGCAGTTGTTGTTGTTGTTGTTGTTGTGCGGTATATGACCGCGGTAGTGCAGCCGAAGTTGCTGGTCGTGCCGGTGGTTTTTTCGGGCCCGAGAGGGGGATCTTGCACTCGGAGCCGTATCTCTCCGTCCGCTCTGCGCTCGTGCGTTCATACCCATGCGATGTATTCCATTGCTCGGCGGCTGTTCGCGCGTCGCTGTCTGTCCGTGGTAATAAGCGTACCATCCACCGCGAGGATTTCACCGAGCGCTCGTTCGCCGTGGCTCGCGAGACGTTGCAGTGCCTGCTCGAGAGGCTCGCGTCTCGCGGGTTGCGAGAGTTATTTATGAAAACGAACGAACGGACGACGACGCGCACACGCTGCTGCATGCCCACGGTCGGCGGTAAAACGCGAGTGTGTTGCGCCGCGCGAGACGATTATATACCCGCTGCCGCCGCGTTCGGGGAGTACGGCGCGTGTTTTGTCATCATTCGGGCCTCTGCGTTTACTCCAA
>JAPYYV010013912.1:0-15824 GCA_030522625.1 Copidosoma aretas
GGGGGGGGGGGGGGGGGGGGGGGGGGGGGGGGGGGGGGGGGGGGGGGGTACGAACCAACGGTACCGTCCATACGCATCCACCGGAATTCTCCATGGTGTGGGTGACGTGTGTACGCGAGTACGTTTCGGATCCATCAACGATGCTCGGACAGCTGTGGTGCTGTGTGATTGATGGTCTTTTCGACGCGGGATTGCTTGACTTGCGATGGCATACTTCGTTAGAATCTATTTTGTGTGGTTTTTTTTTGTTTGTTTTTTTTGTTTACCGTACACGTACGGCACTTAGCAGTTTTGCATTTGATGAATGTATGTTCGAGTTGGTTTATGGTTATTTTTGCTGTTGTCGACAGATAAGAATGTAGCAAAAGGCATCGCTCATTGCGGAGACGCTGTTTATTGGTGTCAAAGTTTCGCAACTTGTTTTGGAAAATAATTGGAGAAAAGCATTTGTAACATCGAGCGTTGTATAGTATGTGTTTTTAAAAATCTCCTATTGGCCATTGAATGGCCGTCCAGAAAGTGGTAATGCCTTCGGCTACACTGATTCATCTCGCGCCACAAATTTTGTTTTCATGACGAAAAAGTTTGTCTTTTCAGATTATATTATATTCATTTTATTTTAGTTATTTGAAATATAGTGTTAGGGTTTTTGATGTCTAAATTATCGTTAAAACAACGAATTAATTACTACCAAATATGGTAAAATTTTAAATACTTTTTTTGTTTTTCTTACAGTTTTCTACGTTTTGTATAAATATTTTTCTGTTTCATTTGAAGTATTTAGTTTTGATGGAATTTTCAAAATGTTTCCGGTGCCGATAACAAAGTTAATTAATGATTTGATAAAATACAACTATTACCAAACGTGTATTTTTTGGGCAATGAATCGTACGAAATTTAATTGGATAACCGTTATAGATTTTTGTCGATTCTCATTTACCTTCATTTAGCATATTTCCGGCAAGAAAATTTGTCTTTGTTAATCATTCAAATTATTTAAAATCATCATTTATCTTTTTATCTAAAGCGGAAAAAGATTAAGACGTGTATTAAAACAATATTAAAAGGCTTTGGACGTGAAAAATTGTTAAAATATAGCCATCTGATGAATTCAATGCATACTATTAATTACACGACTGCTTGTTTATATTTTAAAATAATTATATTTTAATACCGAAAATAATGAAATTTACTCAATCCCTTATAATACAATTTTAATTCACAAGTCGAACTAATAAGAATTCAGCCCAAACCACCCACAATATAATTTCGTTTGTACTGTAATTCAATAAGAAGCTCCCATATTCAATCATGCAATCAATTTCCAACCAAACAACACTAAAGAACAAACGTTATCAGAATCTGATTTGATGTTGACTGTGATTGTCCCCCAAAAAGACGATATCTCACATCAAAATTAAACAGTATCAATGTAAATATTGTTGTTATTTTGTAATTTTTTCACACATATAATCATTTTACTGTATGTTATATTTTTTTTACTTTCTTCTGTTTTTTTTTATGTGTTGTGGTTAGTATACTGTACCCGAGTACAGATATCTGTAAAAAAAACAAATTATGAAAATTTATTTGACACGCGTAGGATAAATATTTTTATTGTAATAAGAAAATCAATAAATTTGAAACTCGATATGCAGATTCAGTATTATTTCATAGATTTTTCACACCGTCGAATTTCAATTGATTCTCAGAAATCAAAGTTGTAGGGTTCGGAGGTTTTTTAGAGAGTTTAGTTTCCTACCCGCCTTTGAATTTTATTCGAGAGAATATAATTTATTAGAAGGTTATTAGATGTAAGAAAATTTAATTTTGTTCAATTTTATGTTAGTAAAACAAACTTAGTGGGGGAAGTTTCTATAATAATAACTTGACACTCGCTCAACACAGGTCACGTGGCCTCGCGGTATCTCTTTCTACCTACGCTCAACTATATAAAAGAGTCTCGAAAATCGTTTGAGACATTCAATAATTCAGACTAATAGTCAACAATAGTCGAGAGTCAAGTGCAAGGTAAGTACTTATTAACGTGTCGCAACTTTTACCTGCATCAGTCCAAGAGCTATTTTAAATAGAATTCATAAGTTATCCTATTGTGGAATTCTTAAATTAAATTTTTGTATAACTGTATACGACTATTAGGTTACCTACTGTAAAGCAAATAGACTTTTGGCGGGTGATAAATAATATCAATCTTAAATCATACGCAAATTTTGGGGAGGCTTAGTGGTATGGTTTTATTAACCTTGTATAATATAAAACTCTCACGAATGTAAACACATAAATTATGTATACGTATAGCATGTGCAATCATTCTGCTACATTTATGCGACGTCGCTGATTTTGGTTAAGCCCCTATTGCGAGACCTATGGAGCACAAAGGATATATTGCTATTTTAAAAAATGTCTCTTTTAAGATGGACCGAATATTATTAAAATAAAAACTAAATAGAACCGTCAAAAATATACAATTCTGAATTTATTATATTTCTATCTATTTCCATCGGTATTAATTCGTTTCTTTAGAATAGCTAACGTTGGCAACTTTACAGCTCGATGCAGTCAATGTTTTTTCACACTCATAAAATTATTCTTCTTTGTTACTTTTTTTATTTATTGACTGTGCATATAGGCATCCAAGACACACAGAACTGGGCTGTCTGGAGGAAAAATGTGGTCATTCAAAAAAGTCCTTACAACTCTGGGCTTGCTATGTGCAGCCACTCAGATAATAGGTGTGCAGTCTTTCTCCAGGGTGTACTCTGAGAATTTCTCACCAAAGTACTACGATATATCTACGAATATCCACCAAAGCCTGATGTACATGACCTGCGACAAGACGAATGAAGGGCACCAGCTTGACTGTTTGTTCAAACTGAATGTAGTAAATGGCATACAAAAGTCTTGCGACGTAACATTCGCAATTCCCGAAACTTATCGTGCGTACCCGTCGATAAGATTCGCTACTGGTCTCATAAGCATGCACGTGGGGAAAAAAGCCGTGTTTAAATGGAATTTGATGAATGAGAACCGGACCCAATTTTACTCGTGTGTTAGCCTCGTCGACATGCACAGTTGTACTTCCGTTAACCTAGAATTTCCAATCGACATTATGCCATTTGATAAACTACTGGGTAAAAGAAGATTTTCCAACGACCATGTTCTCGTTTACGACGACAGCTTCCACGTCTACCTGGACAGCAAGCTGATGTGCGGCTCACAGCTCAACCAGTGCATGATCCGATACAACTATAAAGGTATAACAGCATAAGTCATGCACTGAGTGTCGCAAATCATAATACTTGAACATGATTCTTTTTTAATTATGTTTAGGAGAGCAAATCGGCGAGCCCATTACTTTTCCCTCAAAGTATTACGATTCCGAACTCGCGATGGTCGTGGATCGACTCAATTCGAGCAGTGGTGGATTTTTTACCACCTTGAAATATCAAGTCGACGATAGCTATCTGATGAACGTCTACCGCATAAGCTTCCACGGCTCCGAGACCGTTTTGTTTCGAAACCACTTGGTGAAGAACTATTACGAGTACATGAGTAGCTTTAGGGTACACTCGAACGATAATAAGTGCTTTTCGCTCTGTCACCCGAAGATGATCAAATTGAAGAGTACAGAGGTTCAATGTGTACAATATGATGAGAATGGCCAAGAAATTATGAATACCACGGTCATGCTGGAGGGCGGAGATATGATTCTCAACGTGTTTGTTCGGAATCAGAGTGGCATCCTTCTTATGTACCTAAGCTGCAGCAACTCGCCTACGGATTGCACCAACGCTCAGGTCAAGGTCAAAGTGGTGTCTATGGGTGGAAACGTTATTAGGGATGTCGAGCTGACCGGAGTCAAGTTGGATTACTCCATACAGAAGAGTGAGAGGCTCAGAATCGAATACTCAGAGACAAACATGAAACAATGCTTTTACTTTGCCTACGCAAATCAGCAACACGAAAATATCACTTTTAATCACTTCAGCAAGTGCATAAATAAGACCGTAAACATTTAGCAGTTATAAATCGTGGAACTGTTTAAGGCTTCATTTTTTAGATCTTTTGTTAATAAAGTTGACTTCAATTATGTAGATCTTCGTGTAAAGTCAATAGAATTTCAGATTGGGATTGTTTTTCTTGTGATTACGTGGAATAAAAATAAATAGAAAATATAAAGGTGATGGTCTATTTACTTGGATTTTTAAAAATAAATGTACTAATATAATGAGATTTTATTTTTTCCTGTTTCATTGTGAATTTAGAATATTCAAACGAGCTGTAAGTCCTTTGCATTCACACACATTTTTCAATTTTATATTACACGTTTTTTATCATTCAAAATCTGAGTAATGTTGAGAAATAACACGCTATCTTTTTAAACAGGCTAGGTAAATCATTTTAAATTCATTAAGATTGTCTCCAGAATATTTTTACAAGTCCAAATGTACTGTGAACAAAAAAATACTTCCATTCTTACAAACAAACGTCGATATTTTTTTAAACACATTAGCGTTCAAACGACTGCCAGTCCAAAGCCCAGATAACGTGTGACAGAAAAAATACAATGCATTCATCTCCTAAGGAGAATATAATAGTCGGAAAACAACTTGACTGTGATTATCAGTGAAATCTTTGTCCGAAAACACCTTCGAATCTTGCATGTGCGCATCTGCCAGTTCTCATTACATGATGCCATTGAAAACTTATTCATTTTCTAAAACTGATTTATATAACTACTCTAGATTCTCATCTCCTTTCACCTCTATTTATTAATATGAACATATGAATATATATATATATGAAAACTAAGTAAAAAGGCTTTGAGACTGGGTACACAAATTATGTTGGATAAATATATAACCAAAAACAGAAATATTCTATGGTAATGACACAAAAATTAATAACAAAGAAGATTATTGAAACCTTCATTACATTAATATGTTGTACTAAGATGGTGATACTTATAGGGCCATAATCAAACAGAAGCAAAAAAAGTATTTAATTATTATTTTGAAACTAATACTGCAACCAGCTATTACTACGCATGTCAAAGCATTTGTATATTGGTTTCTCGTCATCAATATTGTGTTCGGACCCAGAGTAAACAAAGTAAAAGCAGTAATCTCTGTTCAACTCCTTATAGTACATCCTGAACTCCTTCGAACTCAAAGCCTGAGGACTCAAACCTTTTATGGCCAGCGCAGGAGGCGTGAAAAGGCGCTGTGCGTCGTCGATAAATATAAATCTGATGGGTATGTCATGGTTGATCGAGCAGCAGGAATCATAGTACGCGTAATACACAATGATGATGCCACCGATGTTGCGCTGGTTAAATACGTTGAGAAGTGTGTACTTTTCGTATTGACGTACCTCTGGTAGCTCGACGGTTGTGCTTATTCGTATGTAGCGATTAACATCGATAAGTAAACAGTAAATGTAGCTGTTCGGGATCTCCCAGTGGCAAAATGAAAAATATCCAGGTCCGCTCGATTTTACCGCAGTGTGAAGGCTGTATTCGTCCCTTACCAAGTGATTTTTATGGAGGACAATCTCGAAGCCATCGTTGGTCACAAAACTGATATTTGTTAGGTAGCTTTGGTGAATGACCGGCTTTGAAGTAAATAAAAACCCACCACTGCTAGAATCGAGTTGATCCACGACCATTGCTTTTTCGTAATAGTTTGAGGGGAAGACATCTGGCTCACCAATTTGCTCACCTGCATGGAAATAATCGAAGAATTATTTGAATGTAAATTGTTGTCCATTCGTATGTTATCGTGCGTTACTCTAAACTTTCATGAATTAATACCTTCATGTCCGTATCGGAGAATGCAAGAGCGGCGCTGCTCTCCGCACATCTCCTTGCTATCCACGTAGACGTGAAAGCTATTGTCGTAAACGAGGAGATGAAAATTGGATTTCCTCTCGTGCCCATGTTCATCAAGTAGCCCAACATCTACCGTAAAGTAAATATATTTCACGGTGCATTTGTCCATGTCGATAATGGTAATGCATCTGTGCCGAGGGTCCTTCACCGAGAACCAATCAATCACAGCTTTGTAATGCGCAAACCTGCTTCCGTAACGATTAACTTGAAGAGTGGGGCTATTAATATAATTATTCCTGGGCACTGAGAATCGTAAATCGCGATCTGATATTAAATTGGGCGCCATTTTCAACTTGCACTTGCAGTGAAACACATCCCTATTTTCGCTGCACATCATATGCGTAAGACTTTGGTCGATGTTTGAGAAAGTTATGACAAACTCGGAAGTGTTGGAATGCTTATTGGAAGATATCTCCTGCACATCGAATGCATTTGCGGTGGCGCACAGCAGACCTAGGGCTGCTAGGAATTTTTTGAAAGACGACATTTTTCCTGAAAAAAATCTATTCGTTAATTTTACTTTTTATTCAGAAATAATATAGAATAAACGAAAATGTCAGTGTCAAGATTTTTCACTGTTACAGAGTACATATATAAATTGCGTTACGTTTGTAAATGTACTTATCCTGCAACCGATGCTTCACAATCATAGACTGCCTAGAAAAACTTGCGACTATGTTTTGTATCATTCAGAATGGGTGTGACAAGAAACCATGAGACCACGTGACCTGTCTCAAGTCGGTGTCGAGGCAAGATACGATAGGCTCGTACAAATTTCCCCCACTAAATGACTCCTCCACTAGATGTTATCAAAGTGAAATATTTAAGTGTTAAGAAAATATCTTTTAAATCGAATTACAAAATGAGTGTTCGAAAAATCATTTTTCTACAATTTCTCAAATAGACGTACTGAAAATGCAGTTAAGAAAGTCATGTATGAACAATGCATTACAAATGAACTCTTTTTTACTTAAGCTACGCATATGGGGCTTATTATGTTGATAAAAATCTGATTTATGTTTTAGAATAGTACGATTTCCATGAACGAAATAAATATAATAATATTCTGTTGCTTGATTTCTTGCAATGAGATTCCAATCCATAAGTTGAAGCAGTAAGATTTGTGTTTCAATGGCTCGCAATAAGTTTCTAATTGTAACCGCAGAAAAATTTAAGGACAACTGGTTTTATTATTAATAATCATATAGTGTCGGTTATAAACATCAAAGTGAACTATAACATCTTCATTAAGTACTGTTGGCTGTTCATTATATGGGTCGATCAGTGTCGAAGGTAACGCGAGAAGTATCACTTTGTTGTTTATTAATAAAATCACTCAAAAATTAAATAATAGCAATAAGTATTTATCGGGAGCAGACTCATTATTTCTAAGGACATTTTCTCTTTAGTTTTTGCAATCATATTGTTAATATCCAAAAGTTGTGCAATTGAGCGTAACTGTGAAATACTTTCATGAACTATTTATCTGGGGGACTGGGGCGAGAGGCGTCGTAGTTAAGTGTCAGCTCAGGAATAGGTCATTAAAATTTTCATGCCATTCAGGTCATTCGGGTCATCAAAAATTGACTAAAACTTTTAAAATCTATATGTTTTAATGGTTATGCTCGTGAACTATGAGGATTTGAAATATCTTGTGCCTCGGCTTATCCAAAACGGTTAATTTGTTGACAGTTTGGGAGGAACCAAAGTTGCTTGATAAAAAAAACAGTTTAAAGTAAAGTTGGTTCTTAGCACAATACGGACTCTGCTTAACTGATTTCTTTTTACCGTTAAATTTAACAGTAATGCTGTCGAATTTATTGTAGTATATACTATTTTTATTTTTGGTAAGTAGAGGGAAAAAATGGTATCTGAAAGCGTAAGATTTAACAGATTAATGACGGGGCTGGTCAGAATTCGGAGTATTACTCATAACGTCACGACCGTCTCACGTTGTCTGCCTGATAACATAAAAAACAAGCAGCATAGAGAAACAAACAGTTTTATTTTGATTACAAAAGAATATGTCCCTAATGGCTCTTTTTGTAAAAGCAGTGTCATTGTAATGAATACTTGACTTTGCGAGGAAAGTTGTGCCAAAATTAGTAGACAATACAAGTGTAAATTTGACGGTACGCGGCTTCGGTCGCACTTTATCTTTGACTTCCGTATCGGTACGACCGAACCTTTCTTCGTTTGTTGAGTTGAAGATCGTCATATCTAAAAAAAATTTCTTCTAGGAAGTCCTACGTCGAAAATGGTTTTCCAGAAAGTCATAAGCTACTTCGTTTTTTGATCTTATCTCGTTATCTATATGCTGTACTACATATTACAAACTCTATACCCGTGTCTACCTGCCTTACTCAGAAATATTTCTAGAACATGGTATTAATTTTGTTCATTTTTAAAATGTCATCATTCACTTATTATGTGAATATTTTTTGACTCTGTTCTCAATTTTTGTCATTAATCAAACTTGCAATGAAATTAATCCGAAAATTTATTTGAAATTTCATCCAAGCCTCCAAAATTACCAACAGTCGACCAGAACAATTACCGAACTCTTTACAATGTTTACCCAATATAATCGCGTACACCAACCTTACGGATTATCTCTTTACGCCTAAACCCAAAAATCTTTGTAATCACGTAATCATCGACCATGAAAAAACCGTTATAACGTTATATTATAGTATAACCATACACAGCTTCGATATCGAATCCGGCTCGTTTGAAAGGTAGAGACTACAGTCAGGTCTTATCATATATTTGGTATACCCGTGCCTGATAAAAGTATATATGTAGATACGATTAGATTGCGCGACACATGTTTATTATCTTTCTAGACATACATAAGGTCGATGTGAAATTTACGTCGAAGAGTGAGCCCATGGGGATACTCATCCCAGGATAATACGAGTATTACATCGCGATCGAATACGAAGGTAAATTCCATATCCAGCTTGTAGATTAAGCGGAAAGTGATAATTGCCTAAAAAAGTTTTTAATAGCAGTTAAAATCACGATCAATCACAGAAATATTACATGATATTATTGGTTAAATGACATAATTGACCGTATGTGACAACACGTTCGGGAAGTAATTAATTTCCGTTTGGTACTTGCAGTTGAACTTATCCCGATCTTTACTGCACATGATTTGCGTGAGGCTTTGATCGATATGCGAAAACGTTATGACCAACTCGGGTATGAGTGTTGGAGTACTCATCAGAGGATATGTGTTGCACGTCAAATAAGCGTATGGTGATCCATAGAAAACCCAGCAAGGCTGCTAGTACTTTTTAAAGAAAAACATTTTTTCTTGTACAAACCTCTTGTTGATTTCGCTATGTCGTCATGTAAAATGGAGAATGATCGACAAGATTAGTACCTTAATTATTGCAATCTGTCACAGTTTAGAGGCATATAAGGGTACACACATTATGGAAGATAAATAAATTTTACTAAAGAAAATCTTGGAAGTAATATGTTTAAAATGCTGTTTAGCAATCAGCTTATATTAAAAAATGGGGAAATCAATTGTATTACGTTTTTCAAGTGCTTACCTTGCGCCCGACACTGGAAAATTGTTGACTGTCTTCAAATATGCTTGATTATCATTTATATTATTCAGCATGGATACGACAAGGTGGCATAAAAACACGTGTCGCCTAAAAAAAAAAAAAAAAAAAAAAAAATAGTATCAGAGCTAAAAAAATAGTCATGTTCGAGCCCGCCTTTACGAATCCAACTACACGACAACCAATTTTAACGGCATCCAATTTTACAACACCAATTTTCACGAACGTTAATTACATCAGTTTTTACGACAGACTATTTCATGAAAATCTGTTTCCATGATAGCCCAAAGTCACGACAAACCTTTCCATGTCCAACTATAAATTCAAATTTTTATTTTGACTTATCATAAAGAGGATATTTACAGTTTCTTAGTACAATTCGAAGTATTGGAACTATAAATTAACGTAGTTAATAACACGCGGGATATATGGTTCTACTCGAATATGATACTCTTTGGATATTTCATCGATTGCCCTTACACTCCTGCCAATACTGAGTTCCGCATTTAAAAACTCTCTCAGTAGAGTGTATAGATTTGGATGGTCCTGTTCTATCAACCGATTGCTGATCACGCTTTGCGGACATTATTGATTTTATGTTCATCAACGAGGGTGGCTGTGTATACTGGTTCCAAAGCACTCGAGAGTATCGAGGTAGTAGTACACTCTTCTTGCTCGTGATTTCCCAACATATGTTTCTTCCGAATACTTGAAAAAATCATTGTGCTGAGTAAAAGCTTGCGAAATTGGGAACATTTGACTGACGCTAGCAACGGGGACACAGTGCCCCATCAACATGTGCACTTTGATCCTTACAGTCGAAACACGTTTGCAATACTCTCCTTGTAATTCTAATGACTGAATCATTCTATACGATAACTGGTCAAAATAAAAAAAACAGCGATCCATAGGGATATCTGGCATCGTCCATTTACAGGCATTATTAATATATATCTATCTCGAAGTCTAATACAACCCTGATGGTTGATGCACAATCCTGCATACATTATTCCATTCATACTGCGAAGATAACCTTGCTTTAACGATTTTACTATTTTTACTTCGCTATTTCTCGATATATCGTAAATGAATTAATTATCCATCCATGATTAATTTGATGCCAAAAAAAATCGGTTAATCGTCCATTTTATTCAATTAGAATTAAGCTCAAAATTGATATCTACTAGAAGAACATTTTTAATATAATTCTGTTGAAAGCTGTTATAAATTCAAACAGGATTTGATAGTCGGCATAACATTTCGCTTACTTATCAATAAATATCCCCATAATTATATGATCGATTTTTTGACATCTTCAATGTTATACGTGTCGTAAAAAAGACCAGTAAAATCAAGTTGTCGTGAAAATGTGCTGTAGTGAACGTAGATTCGTAAAGTTGATCGTAAAAAAATTCCATGAATGTCAAAGCGTAAAAATCCCGAAAACAATCCAATAAAATAACATTTAAATACTTGGAAAACTATTCAAAATTGTGTTGACGTTAAGTTAAACTTGTCAGTGTCACCGCGAAGGGAAAATCCAACTTCAAAGACTTATAAAATCTATCATTATATACTTACTACTATACAAATTAATACGAATTACTTTACGCTGATGTTTCGACAGTCTATATGCCGTGCACACAAGTTTTCTTTGTGCACATTCTTATTATGCACGAATAATTGTACACGAAACATTATTCACGAACTAGTAAATAATGACCACGAAATATTTAGTACTTTTTTCTTTGTGCACAATACTTGAGCATTATTCTGCAATTTTCGTGCACACGCAATATACTCTTAAAATATTTGGATGTGCACAAAAAAAGTACTAAATATTTTGTGGTCACTTACTAGTTCGGGAATAATGTTTCTTGTACAATTCGATACAGTATTAGAAAATGTTACTTTGCGACTCATTTATTGTATACACACACGCACTCTCTGCTGACCCAATACATATTTCTGCAGATGATTCTTTGCCCACGAGAGCTGCTACATTTTCCGTTTTTATCCTTATCCTCGTGTATTATAACTGATACCTGCCT
The DNA here is from genome assembly GCA_030522625.1 of Copidosoma aretas. NCBI lineage: Eukaryota > Metazoa > Arthropoda > Insecta > Hymenoptera > Encyrtidae > Copidosoma > Copidosoma aretas. The sequence goes on from JAPYYV010013912.1 coordinate 11,544, forward strand.
TGCTCAGTGATCCTTTTAGAACACTGTATTTTTTGTAAGAAAGTTTAATCCAATTATTTTGCAAATATTTTGAATTTTCACAATGTCACATACTGCTATTACCCGAAAATATTTGGTCAAGATAATCCGATTATTTGTTCAACGTCATCCAAACCTCAAAAATGACCAACAAGTCATCCGAAACAATTTTTAACATGCTCCTCTCAATTTATACCCAACATTGTCGCGTACACCAACCTTACGGATCATTATGTTACACCTACACCCAAAAATCTTCGTAACCACGTACCCATCGGCCACAAAAATAAAAAAAAACTCGACTTCTCAACCCACTGCGCAAAAACATCCACCAACTCACCAAGAGCATGTCCATGCAGAGCCACAGCATCGTATGGCTCTGCTCGTGGCCTATATAAGCTAGTATCAAATAAGTAAGCGAGTGGTGCCGGATCGATTGCGAAAGTGCACGCCGGCTCGTTTGAATGGTACAGAGCCTATATCTAGACACGATCGGCGAAAAAAGTGTGCCATAGCAGCGGTGTCTGTCCATATACCTATACTCACCCGATGAGCTCCCGTGTGTGTATACGTATACGCTATAGAAGCTCTCGACGCTATACGGCATTCCTCGCAATCATATCCCTGCGACGGACATTATTGCGATGCTGTGCTGTAGCTTGTCCGAAAGAAACAAAAAAACATGTACTTACAAACACGTATACGCACGTGTGCCGCATTGTATGCTAAAATTGTACGTATGTATGTACCCTATACATGTATAAAATCCCCTCTGTTGTCTCCACCGTGGTTTGTACTATACCCGTTAGCCCTAGCTTCTTTGTCTGGAGAGTGAACTGGATGTGTTGGCAGAGCGAGGGTATATATCCTATAGGATACCCACATCATTGGTACCGAGTGAGACATCGAACCGTGATTTTTACCACCACATGGCGACGGCTACAAACACATTGCTGCTGATGCTGGTGTCGATGACCTGCTTTTTTCCTCCGATCCATACGATTGATCTGTTCTTTTTTCTTGTTTCTCTTTTTTTTTTCTTCTTTCCTCGGTTAGAGTAGTCAGTTTTTCAGTCTAGCGTTGGTACCATTTGTTTTGGAATGCCGTGCTACGAGATAATTTTTTTTTTTTTGGTACAAATGCGTAGATTAATTATACGAAGAGAGCACGTGTAGTGTGGCGCAACGTTTGAGTACGTCAACGCAGAGGATAAGAAGTAGTTCTTGAAAAAAAATAGCTTAAACGTTTTGCTTTGAATTGCGTTTGGCACGAAACGCAATTTTTTCTATTCTTACATATATATCATTTATCATACGTTTGGGTGATTAGAATTTTTTCCAATTATAATCTACTTAACAGCATTCATCAATCGACGTATACTTGTACATACAGGTACTGTTCGACCAGTTTGTACTCGGAAAAAGTTGCACCCGTTGCGTGTACGTTTATACAACTATATATGATAACAAACTACTTACCGATCCTGAATATTTATACAATATTTATAAATATGCACACAGCGGTTAAAATTAGAAGAATGTTGACTCGGATCAAAACAAAAATCAAAGTTTTCAATTTAAATTTGAATAAAATGGTCACTATTCATGAAAATTCAAAAAGGTGTACGAGATTGCGTGTTTTTAAAACAATTCGCAAACGATGCGCATCATGCAGGAAACGAAGTTTCCGTAATAGTTTCTGCGGATGAGTCACAGCACACCAGACGGAGCATCAAATGAATCACGTAGAATTATTATAGCGACGACGACTACATGGTACTATGGGCTCTATGTTATTCTCAACAGTTATTCGGACGCGATTGGGATTCATCCCGAAGGAAAAAAAAAATAGTTATCCCACACGAGTAATTTCTTTTTTCCTGCATCATCCAGACACGCGGAACATGACACACATTCGCTCTATAAAAATGCAATCCATCAAGCTATACCTATCTGAACCTATATTTTCAGAAGCACGTCAAGCGGAACCGAATCGCGCTTCTCAATTTCCATTTACACACGCCTGTACACTTCATATACGTATGGGGTACGTATGATATACACCATCAGAATCACTTTATGTTAATCGAAAACATTGTTATAACATCTGCGACTGCATAACTCTCTCGCGCGTTCGCCGCATGAAACACGGTGTAATGTAACGTATACGTCATATACAACGCGATATAGTGTACGACGGAGTGGCCAAAAAAGTGTGCCACACTGTTATTTATCGTTCATGAATTCGAGTCCTTAATGCGATGATAATTCCATTACGAAAGAATATATGTATACACACACGCGGGAGTAGTTTGAAAATGCGTCATCGTGACCATATTGTATAATACTCGTTCGGGTTGAAATTTTATTCGGGTTTGCGTGTAATACTTACACGCGATGCCCGACGCTTGGAAGCAAAATTCGCCCTCGCGCAATGGTACACATAGGTATTTTAATACTTTTTTTGCTATGCGGTGCGGTGTAAACTCAATTCGCGTACGGTTAACGTGCCTTTTTATAATATACGGATCAGAAGTTTTAGCCGATGCCGTTGCTCTCCACTGCTGGAGCGCGCTATTGAGCCGCTGACGTGGAAACACGTGCGGAACGAGACAGCTGGGGAAATGCACGCGGTGATTCCAACGATCATGCGTTTCTGCTCGAGTTTCGTTCATTGTTTCTTTTTTTTTCTGATTTAGACGCACTTTGAGCATTCTAATGAGTTCTTGCATGAATATCGGTTGTTGTTTTTTCAGTTCTATTTTCATCCGTGAGATTGACAGGGAGACTAGTATCCAGGGTGTGGGTTTGGAATATGTTTCCTCGATGGAAGCCGAGATGAGATCCTGCAACGGGATTTTTTTTTTAATCTATATTTTCAAAAGTGTGACGCACATAAATCGTTAATATCAACTGCCCTGTCGTTTTTCAGTGAAAAGTTTCTATTTTCCCTTTTCACATGATATCAAGTTGCAATAAGTACGTAATCACGACTGTATGAATATTTTCAACCCTTCGTTTCTTCGGAGCACTGAAACTCTATACAGGAGCAATCTTCCGAAATGATCAAACCTGCAGCCGGGCAACTGAAATTGAATGGACAGGAGCATTTCATTCACGCGCGAAAAAATTCCACTGCACGCGCCGCGCATTTTTATCAAAATCTAGCTCGCGTGTTCATTGCCGTTCTTATGTACTCGACGAACGGATTTCGCGCGCGAATTGCGCCATTCAATAAAAACCGAACACCCTCATGCCATCCAACGAGCGCGCGTTGCGAAATCCGCGTACGCTACCGTGCTCGCTCGACCTGCGCCGGAATCGCAGATTTTTCGCCGATTATTAGATTATTTTACAACGCGATTGCCCGCGATTCGGCTCCGCGCAACGCGCCCCGAGATTTCTTCCAGCCGCGGACGGGGGAAAAAAAAAAGACAACAACGCGCGGTTGATCCTTGTAATCCGAGCGAATGAAAAGCGATACTCTCCCCAGCGATTCAAACTTACGCTCGCCCCAACGTATATATACGCTTTCGACGAGTCCCGCGAAAACCTTGAAACGCGCTGCAAAGAGGAGAGGTTCTTCTCCCCGGAGAGAAACCGCGCGGCACCCCGGAAGGGGAACAAAAACGAGAACCGTTCGCACGCCCGAGAGCCTCTTCCCGCGCCGAGGGGCCGGAAAAAAAAATCCCCCGCCGAGGGAGAATCGGTTTCGCGCGCATCCTGTCATCGAAATGACGCCCGTAGCAGCGGAAGGGCGACGGGGAGCCCCTCGAAAGAAACGAAGAGAAAAAAAAAACTGTGCGACGTTCGCGTGAGCCGGTCGTTCTTTCGCCCGTGCGCCGAACACGTATACAATACCGAGACACGCGCGCTCTCTCGCACGGGCTTCTCGAGCACGGCGCACAGGGGGGGGGGGGGGGGCGGGAAAAGCCCGGGCAGCCCACCGGGGGGGATCCTCTCTCCCCGAGAAGCCCTGTACTTACGTATGTATAAACTCGTACCCCCACCCTCCCGCCGATGGGGAGCGAAGCGACGGAGGAGGCTGCGCAGCGCCGCGCGAATTTGCATTTTCGGGCCGGGGAGAGGATATATTCGTTCGGCGATCGCGTGCGCGCAATCGCGTCGGAGCGGCCCCGATTTATCAGCGCGCGCGCGGCAAAAATCGATCGCCGAAGAGGGGTGGAGAGACGCATCCCCCTGCGTGATGCGGGACCCGGAACTGTTCCCCGGGGCCTTTTTGTCCCCCTCCTCCTCGTTCGCG
>JAPYYV010013914.1:0-11665 GCA_030522625.1 Copidosoma aretas
AAATTATTCCCATATGTTTCCGTGCTTTTCAGCCGGTCCAGTAACTCCAAATATCTCCTGTGATGGCGCTGTTTCAGATTGCGTCTCGGTCCGAATATCCAACACCTTCAGACTCTCCAAACTCGTCAGAATCGAACATGGAAAGCAGCGGGGAAAATGAGCCGGGATTCAATAAGGCTATGCTCGAGTCAAAAAAAGATTTAGAGCAAGCGGAGCCGAATGGATGATGAGCCTGGCAACACTCGATAAACACAGAGTATGTAGGAAACGCATACCACAGGAAAGGCCGCCATAGCTATCACAAGATTGCTTGCAACTGGCACTATTTTAATGGATGCACCGATCATCCATTTCGCTACCTAGATAACACAGCCTTCATACTATAACAGACATCTTATCCAGTACAGAAATAATTGACTCACCTTATAAGATAGAGTACACGGACCCAATAGCTTTAAATAACAAGAAAAAACAGTAGGTGGCGTTATGCCGATGAACATTAGGAAAGTCATGATAATGTATGTGAAACGCACTTCGACAAGACTGTCTTAAAATCAAATATCGAGAAGTGCATTCAATCACTTAAAAGTCTTATGATAATTAATAAACTAGAGTCTGTAGAAGTCATACGTGACCTAGCAATACTCAATATAACACAGTGGACATACTTCGTGGAGCAGTTTGAAGAAATTTTAAAAGGCCTAATAGTTACAGCAACCCTGTATATGAATATGCTAGTCGTTCTACCCGTGGATTAGAGGTACAAAGTAATAAGGGAATACCATGAAACGACAGTTGGAGGACATATAGGCATTAATAAAACATAATAGAATTGCAAATGATTTTTATTAGCGAAATATAAGTCCCGACGTACGACAGTTTATACTTGGCTGTACGACGTGTCAAACAAAAAAGCTAGTACGCGTAAAGACAAAAAAAGCAATGCTAATTACTGACACACTAAGTACACCATTCGAAAAAATACCTATAGATTTTTATCGGCCAGTAAATAAGCCTTTAGCAGGCCACAACACACACATACTCACTATACAAGATGGCTAACAAAATATATTATCTTGGCGCTGTGCAGTAAGGGCTTTAACTGATAATTGCAAACCATACTTCGGCTCATCAGAGAAATCATCATTAGATCGTGGAACCCATTTCATTAACAAAACCATTGAAGAATTCGCAATTTTTCTTTAAATTGACAAAATGGTGAGTACCGCATACCACCCCTAAAGTAATGGTGCCATAGAGCGCATGCATCACGTCTTAGCAGAATATTTTAAGTCATAATTCAATAAAACCGAGAAATAGGACGAGCTATTGCCACTGTGTATGCTTGCATACAATACCTCGGAACATGAGAGCACATGCTACTTGCCATACGAGATCGTATTGGGCCAGCGCCCAAAACTCCCATCAAGCTCTAAACAGTCAGAGAGCGGGCAAATCTGCACAGAACTATTGACACAAATCACAGAAACACTGACGCAGTTAAGGACGCTAGCAGCAATGAACCAAGTATAAAATCAATGCCGGTCAAAATACTATTACGACAGAAAACTAAACACAAAATTTGTTATGTATGGTGAGATGGTATCCATTTTAAAAGAACTATCGGAAGGAATGTATGACACTCGATATTAGGGGCCCTACGATATCACGGGGATCGACTATAAAACCCATAACTTAAAACTGCGGAGAGACGAAGAAATACGTATCGTACACGTAGATACAATCAAGGCATGCACACTAAAGAGCCGCACCCCTACTCGAAGCTAAATGGGAAACGTAAGAGGTAGTGAATGGGCCGAAAGTATAGCCAGGCAGAGCCAATAAAACCAATGTATACCCCCTTGATGAACGAAAAATGCATGAACCTGACATTTTCATAATCGATTTCATTCTCATCCAGGTGCATCGCGACAATTGACGAAGGAAGAGAAAGTAATTGGAAATTGTTTAATACAGCACAATGGCTGCACACCCAACATGCGAGACAATTGAATTACTTAAGGATCACTGAGTTTATATTTGGCAACCCTTCAATAATTTTGTTAGTTTACCAGAGCATCTCTTGCATGAGATAATAACAAAAATTCAGAGCATTAAAGAAAAAAAAAGAATGCTGCAATACACAATGATAGAATGCAAAAACAAAATCTAACATTAGTACCGTAATAAAAATTAATTAATTTAAAGACACATATTACTGTAATAACGATAGTGGCATTAAAAAACGTAGTAATATTATGTAACTTACGCATAAAAAATACTTTATTCATTATTATAAAAAAAAGTTATAATGAAAAAGAAAAAAATAAGAGAAAATAAAAACCGCTGCCAATAAATTAGCACAAAGCTTCCTCAACAACATTATTTTGCAATCATTATACTTAAAAACAATTAAATTAAATATTTTAATGATTTAAAATGTGGAGAGAACCTATTTCATGCTCTATGATATGGAATTATTTCGGAATTAACATTATAAATTTTAGCTGAATAGTACAAAAAGTATCGTTAAAATTTTTTTAAATCAAAAACAATTGACTAAATAATCGGAACTTATTACTAAAATTGATATACGTGATATAATCATCTTGTAGTTAAAATATTATTGAATTGTATAAAACTATTTAATTATCTACAGAATATAACTATGATGAAATCAAATTAAAATTTTTTGACCTCCAAAATGGCATTAAGAGTTTTTTTAGCATTAATAATTGCTATAACAACCTTGATGGGGTATAAAACGTTAAAATATTTTGTAAATCTATATAGGCATATAAAAAGAATCATTTTAAGTCCTAGATCATTAAAATCATTTGGAGGGTTTCTGAAGTATGACTCATTCAAAAAAAAAAATTAGATTTTCTTCGATAAAAAAAAAAGAAATCGTTAAAAAATTTGTTTTATTCATAATGAAGCTGTTTTAATGCTTAATGAGATACAACTATTAAAGCGATTAATTGTCAATTTTTTCACCCTAAATGTAGCAAGAAACCGTTTTTTGGACATAAAAAAACGTAATAACAACCTTCAATCAGGTATAAAAATTAATTTTTTTTTATGGAATTGATATAAAGATGTAAAAAAAAGTATTTCCAGCCTTAAACCATCAAAATCACTTGAAAAGTTTCTAAGATATGAGTGAATTTCCGCAAAAATCGCATTTTTTCTTTAATGAAAACCATACAAAATATTTTATCAAAATGATTCAAAATATAAAATAAAGCTATTTTGACGCTCTATCAGATGTCACTATTTAGAAATTCAAATTTATTTTTTGTTTTCCTTTAAGAAGTAAAAACCTGTTTTTCGACTATAATAATAACAACCTTAATAAGAAATACAACACAAATTTTTTTTTTTCGGAACAATAAAAGGATATAGGAACAATAATTTGTAGCTCTTAATATTTAGAATATGTTAATTCTTTTTAGAGACATATTTTTTTTTCTCGAAATTTTTTTTATTTTTTGAATAAAACCTGAGAAAAATAACTTATCAAGACCCTTGAAAATGGAAAATAAAGGTCTTTTTTTACCATACCGAATAAGATTACTGTGAACTTCGCAAAATAAATTTTCTACCTTTATTATGGCAAAACTAGTTCTTTACCATCAAATATCGCTATAACTACCTTAATAAGGTATAAAACTCAAAATTTTTTCCGAGCCGCCATAGGGACGTTAAAACAAAAATTTTATGCCCAGAATCATTTAAATGTACCGTTGGGTTCCTGAAATATGACTGATTACACACACACATACACACACACACACACACACACACAGCATACTTTTTCTAAAAATGGTATTTTTTAATTTTAGACGCTGTGTAAAACATTTCTAACGTATTTCTAGAAAAAAAATTTTTTTATTGATACAAAGCTTGCTCTATGAGGAACAAAAAATATAGTTTTTAACAGATGACTAACACGCGAATGTGATTAGTGGATTTCAAAGGAAGTGTAAATCGCGAAAATTATGATTATGAGATATTATTATTCACTTTCAGTCGAATTTCTTATATTGGTTAATAACGTTAGTCACAAGAAAATTATTTTCATCATGTATGCACTCGGGTATAGTTCTTAATTACTTTCCTCACAAACAATCCTTGTTACCATTACCTTACAAGAAAAAAATCAACGAAAGAGAAAAAAAAGGTTCACCATCGTTCAACCTAGAAGACCGGAAACGTTTTCGCTAATCTAGAGAAGAAAGTATAAGCAGACTACTACTAACTATAGTTTATCAGAACAAGATTTGATAGTCATTGATCGAAATAGTCACTGGAAGTTCTAGGAAAAATGTTTTTAATCTAAACTTTATGCAAGACTAAGTAAAAAGAAAAAAAAGGGTGGATAAAAAACACGTATGATACGTACATGGATAAAGAGGTGAAATAAAATGATTTTAAAGGAAGTAATACCTAAGTAAGTCTCACGAACACAGTCGGAACGCCCTAATCAGATTCGCCGGTGTACAATCACGAAAGGCTCACAAAGTACAGTCATAAAGCGACACACGGCCGAAAGCAATCTTTCAACTTTACGACCAGAGCAGTGGACTCCATCAAAATGCCGTAAAACAAAAGAATCCGTTCCATCATGAAACCAATTTGACAAAGATGCTTGAGATACTAAGCTCTCGCTACGGAGACATTATACTTCACCTGGTGCTAATTTCTGGATGACTTCATAAGAAGTCATTAAACCAAGGGTGACCTGGCCTGTTATCATCAAATATATTGGGTTTTTCAGAATCCTTCAGCATCATAGCAACGCTATTAATCACATTATCTTTGGTAATTGGGCAGCCTAGCTTACATATATAAAATATACACTAAACAAGATTTGCTTCTTCCTCTGAGATCAATACAGTGGGTAACCGAGGTTTGTTTTTTTTTGACGGATTTTCAAAATTATTTACTTGTGTTGTTTTTGGCACTTAACACTAGTAACATTTATGGGTGATGCAAGTGCAACAGCCTTAACAGCTTTTTTCATAACCTCTTCGATGTACTTTTTCTTCTTCTATCGAGAAGCATTGTCGTTCTCTAAATAACGTGTACTTGGTTCAACAGTCCATGTATTGAATCCATATTTTATGCTAATAATAATGTTTTAAAATTATTCAAAACCTAAGTCGATACACCTTGCCAAGACCAAACAATGTACAAAAAAAAACTAGCGGCTCGACGTATGCAAAGGACTACGCCTTTGCATATAAGGCACGATCATTATATTTTAGGATGTCTCTTACAAAAGGTATGTTTATAAAGTATATAAAATAAGATACAATGACAGCCACGTACTCTCTAAAACCATAACGACGACTCGTGCAGTTTAGATTTTCTAATGCTATTTTAAATAAAACCAGACAGTCCAAGTACTGACATCCCAAAACAAATGTGCTGATCAAGCTGGAAATGGGAAAGTTGATGCAGCTTAAGAAGACGAAAAAAATGCTGTGAGAATCATGACGATCGATTAATAATTCGTCAAATAACAGAAAAATGTCCATCTGGAACCTGCCACTGGGACTTATCTTCAAGCAGTTGGCATTCATAATACATGTGTCCTGCAACTCTGAGAATTTGTACAATCGTAGTACACATGTAGTAGATGGTTTTAAATCGCTTCTTAGTTCTGATTAATTAATTACTTACGATGATTTACATGACACATGAAAATCCTTCCTCTATGAAAAAATTATACAGTATCAGTGAACGTGCTCGCATTTTAAAACCAGCGGGCTGATTTTGCTCGAATTGAAACTGGAACTTCCCTACATACAGTCGAGTAAAATGCTGCAAGTTGTGCTTGATTAGGTTAAAATTAGTTATCAAACTCCCGGTAAAATCTTGATCACTTTTTTTTCGTGGGCGAGAACATAAGGCACTTCGTTAATATAACGATCGTGCCTAAAAAACAACAAAGGGTTATGGTAGGTAACAGCTGTGAGATTTGAACTCTAACGGCCCTAAATGAATAGGTGCACAGTACATATTGTGCACCTAGCGTTGACTTTGTTGCTAAAAATATATAAAATAAGATAAAACGTTAAGAAAAGACTTTTTTGAAAAATTTATACCTTTTTTAGTATTATTACAACATTAGCAGTGTATACATAAGTAATGCAGTGAATTTTACACCATGGTAAAAAACGCATTTCCCTAAGGATTTTGCTAAGAAAATGAATAAAAGCTCAGATCATATTCTTTATCGAATACTAAATACGTTAAAAAATACAATGATTGAAAAAAGAGAGGAATACTATACTTTAAATCAACGTTGATTGTAATGACTAGATGCCTAATGATAGACTGTTGACGGTGCGTCTACAAGTGATTGTTGTGTGCACACATATGTGAGAATGTGACAGTAAAACAAACAGAACACATATGTGTATCGTTTCACAAGATGAGAATCTGAAATTTCATGTGTCTTATGTGTTAGTAAAAATAATAAGACATATAAAATGAAATGTATACAAAGCAAAAGGCAAATCGTTACGTACGACAACTATTCATGTATATTTGAAAAACAATTTTACGGTTTTCTGCATCAAACTTTTCGTTAACTATTTTAAGTTTATTATCATAAACCATTTCGGAAGATAAATACTTGTAATACTTAGTTTCACAGTCTAAAACTGCAATACCATATTAGAAAAAATTAAAAAGATAGCCTCTTTTTACGATGTTGTCAAATAGGGCAGATCTGGTTTTCATTTCCCTATTTGTTAATAGTCATTTGCATAGTTTTCTACACTTTTTGAGTACATTTCTATAATCCTTTATCCTAATTTCTGCAAATCTAGTAGTTTGACACACATAACCACATTTTCAGCTCTCATCGATACATTTTATATGATGGCTAATGAAAAAAATAATGAAATCGGAAAAAATCCTTTTAAAATTGTTAAAAAACATATGAACATTTTAATAAAAAATAATTTTTCATAATATGCTGGTATTAAAAAAATCATATATATGTTCTCAAAATACAGATTCATCAAGATGCTGTGGCTCTACGAAGGTTCATAAGCCGGATCGTTCTATGCGTTTAATTGTATCGGCTCTAGATTTCCTAACTTATTGTTTATCAAAATGGTTCTGTGAGATTTACATAAGCGTTCTTCCCCTTGCAATACAGTGTTCCTACCGGCATATGTGTTCAGCAACAGTTAGGTAAGTTTACCTAGTGGTTACAGTTTAGTTAGCTTTTATATTGTTCCGTTTTTTGACAATATTTGCTGGGTGCAGTTGAACTAAGCCTTAAAATAATATGGCATTTGTTACTCTGACAAGTTTACCTACTCTCTGATGTTCTTCTTGTAGCGATATAATTTATCATGGATAACAGTTTTCTTTTTTTTAACCACATATCTTACTGATAAAAGTTTGGCAGTACTATAAGGAGGCCCTGTAGCCCGATTCTGGTCGACTTGGTTCTTAGAAGTTTAGATTTGGTCTGTCTTACCACCAGTCCCACTAACCTCATTTCTTGGTATAGTTACGTCGATGATGTTCTGATGTGTTTATCGAAAATTCACGTGGAATTCTTTTCAACACACAAGTATGAGTATGATCACAATCTGCTCTTTACAGTTGAATTACCAATTAATCATACTATTAGTTTTTCCGATATCTCAATTATTTAAGATCACAATGGCATTTAAAAAAATAGTTGATACAGGTAGCTCTCACATTCTGGTATGTATTTAAATTCTCACTCCAATAACCCTTTTTTACAAAAAATAGGGTTCATTTTCAGTCTTTATGATTAAGCAATTGAACAATCTGAGAAACAATATCATAATGTTGATCGACAGACTTCGTCTTCTGCTTCTAGCCAATAATAATCCTTATCATTTTATTTCCAAATACATAGATATTTGAATAATAATGATTAATACTTACTACCCCAAAGTAACATACAATCGACAGTAAATCATGATAATTATTTAGTTTTTCCTTTCATATAAAATATAAGCAATAATTTAAAAAAATCTTTAATGAACATAATATTAACATTATTTTTGAATCTTTGAATGGACTCAAACTCCTTAATAATATCGGCAAGGATCCCATCATTAAGCTTACAAAGTGTAATGTAGTTTACAATATAAAATGTAGCGATGAGAGCTACAAATATGGTTATGCAGGTCAAACAAGTAGAGTTTCAGAAATCAGAATTAACGAACATGAAAATTTATTAAAAGTGTAAGAACTGTGCCATGATTATTGCCAAAAATGGGAAAATGAAAAGGAAGGCAATTAGGCCTTGTTTGAAAATTTCGTACAAATAGGCTACCTTTTCAATTTTTCGAAAGATGATATTAATTGTATCATCTTATATCTGTACCTCCATGGTAAATTTTTCAAATTCGTCATATTATTATAATTGACTACACCGTTACATGTTGCGCTAATTATTTGACATTTCATCGATGTATGTAGCGCGTTTCATTGCAAAACAACGATATCCGTTAATAAATTGTCAATTATGAATCTACAGAACGACGAAAGAGCAAGCATTTTTTATTGTCATGTTGTTTTTTAATTGGCAATTTTCAACCTATAATTTTTGTTGTTGTAATGTAGATTTTGCGTGATGCTGTTATCAACTTATCTTTGTATATTCTTACAGTTTACCTAAAAAAGGCTGTACATAGACGGTGGAAACGTTGAATTGGAAGGTAATAAATTGACTGACAGCAAAAACATTAAGTTTTATTGATTTAATTATCTGATTTCATCGCCGTCATTAAAATATTTCTCATGATATGAATACATTTTTATTTTAGTTAATGAATCGTGTCCATAGTTAAGACAGTAGTTGGGAGTGTAGCTTAGTGGTGGAGTTGATTGCAGTTTATAGGATCCTCAGTGAACCCTCAAAATCATTGTTCTTATCCTTATGGTTTTTAAAGAGCAGAGATAGTAGCAGTGCAGTAACAGCAGCAACAGTAGCAGAAGTAGCACAGATAGCTTTGAAGTGACCAATGCCACGTATGCTGACGAAGTTCTCGCAGATGATGCTTATTGTATTATTCTATGTAAATGATTAAAGTGGTTTTGGCGTTTTTGATCTACCTGCTGACATAGTCTAAATATTGGCGATATTGTAATTTATTGATTCTAGATTACACATCAAAAAAGAAACAGCACAGTTGACGACTTTATTTTCGAGTAAATTAAGTTTGAAAAATGTCCATTTGAACACTATGTCATATGGAACTAGACATTGTAATTATTCATGCGAAAAAATAAATTCCTGAATTTTTATAAACCATAGACGAACTTGTAGCTTTTTTTTCGCTGATTCTATTGGAATCATAAAAATGATATATCGACGACTTAGATTTTAAGTAAATTGAGAAGAAAGTAATCTGTTGTTTTCTGCGCATGCGCAGATAATAATTTCTGTTATTAATCATGAGCAGAGCGAGGGGTGCAGAAAATAAGAGGCGAGATCTTGTAGAGTAAAGTTTATTTAAGATATGACGATACAAGGTCTGCACTCGTGAAGCTCTCGACAGAGTGTAACTGTAGCGTGGCAGCGCACAGAGGCGCGTACCGACGCACGCACCTATGCAAATATATATATATATATATATATATATATATATATACACTATATTTCTTTTACTCCCACCCAAGACACTTTAAATGTGATACAAAAATATTCAAATGGTCTAAAAATTAATTAAGTTACGTTTTACGTTAAATAATCCGATTTAAATAGTTTAGATGCTTTTGCTCCAATCTGGGTACAGTTGGCATGACCAACCACTTTTGCAGAAAAAAAACAAGTTAGCACACATAGAGTCAGACACATACATGTATTGAACCAAATTCTATTGAAGAGTGAATTCGTCAATCAGTTGTGGAGTTTAAATGAAAGAACTTTAGTAAAGATATCCGCAATCTGTAATTTAGTACTCATCCAAAAGATTTCGATCAGTCTGTTGATGCATTCTTTAACGTAGTATTCACGTATCCCAGTCATGTGTCTTGGTTTTCTGCTCGCTCCTGTTCTTTCTGCTGGTATAGCGGCTTGATTATCACACCACAGCCTCATAGGAGCCAGAGAGTGATTCAGGATAATTTTAATGGCATTATCGGTGGCACTTGGTTCTTGACAAGCTCCACTCATAGCTGTGTATTCAACTTGGCATGTATATAGAGACACGTAATTTTGTTTATGTGTTTTTCATGCAATCGGCTCCCAGAAGATCGGACTCTGCTCTGTAAATGAATGCGTGATTCTTCGTTCCGGCGAGATATTGAAACACTCGCTTCACCACAGACCAATCTTCTACTGAGGAATCTAGTTAGTGCCTACTAAATACATTCACCGCATACGTGATATCTGGCCGAGTTGTATTGACAAGGTATAGAAGACTGTCTATGGTCTCTCTGTACGGAATTTTCAGTCTGGTTGCAGTAGTTCTGAGTTCTCTATCATCTAAGAATGTCTCTCGATCAATCTGTTGACGTTTAGTGGCCTGACTTGTGACCATCGGCGAGCGCTGAGGATTCAAAGAGACAAAACCAAATCTCTTGAGGATTTCATTCACATAGTCGGGCTAAGTCAGAGTAATGACTTTCTTAGTCAGATTTATTTTTATAGTTATTCCGAGGAAATTCTGAACTTCTCCAAGATCAGTCATTTCAAATTCGTTTTGAAGTCTTGATTTTACTTTATTCAGTTGTGATCCATGGTTACTAGCAACGATCATGTCATCCACATACAGAAGTAAAATAAAAACCCGATTGTTCTTCCTCCAGCTAAATAGACACAGCTCTAAAGGGTGCGCCGTCAGACCGATTTTTACACACTTTATTTTCTCGGATCTCTTCTCACAATTTATCTTTCCGGTATCTTCATATAGATATCTTTGTCGACTGTTCTGTTGAGAAAAGCGGTTTTTACGTCGAGTTGACCGGTCTTCAGATCAAATTCTTTTATGACAGCAAGTACTGCCCGCACCAATCACAATCGAGACAATGGTGCATATTTCTTCTGAATATCATAGTTATTCCGATCTTTAACACCTTGGATTACCAATCGGGCTTTATATCGGATTTTACCTTCAGAATCAATTTTTCGTTTAAGTACCCATCTTGAATCGATGATATTCGGTCTCTTGCCTTCCGGAGTTTTAAAAGGTCTGTCCGTCAATGTCCACACCCAGTTTTTTTCCATCGATTTTAACTCGGCATCAATCGCCCATTTCCAGTTTTCTCGATCGACTCTCGATGGCCTCTTTGAATAAGACTGGATCCTTTTTAATCGGTGCCAGTAAAATGTATGACACTTTACTTTCGAAATCGGTTGCTGTTAAAGATTCTTCATCGATGTTTGTATCTCGATGCAAACTCGTTAAGAGCGATTGTATGATTTCATTTCTTTTATTAGTAAATTCACAGTCTGTTTCATTTCGTCCAATAAAAATGTTTTGCTTAAGGAGGTTGACTACCTTAAGCAATTAACAGTCAGTTTCAAACAAAAATTTGTGCACAGCTTCAAAAGTGCGGAGAAAAAATTCATGCAAAATTTCAAGATTATCGGTTGCCTCTGTATTGAGAAAATAATGAAACAAAAAAATGTCAACTTTGCACGGTTTCTTATGGA
>JAPYYV010013915.1:0-11966 GCA_030522625.1 Copidosoma aretas
CCCGCTCGGGGTATAAACAAGGACACCGTTGGATTCAGCGGATCAAAATCTATCAAATGAAATATATTTTATTCCGTAGGTTTTCGCAAGGGAGCTACCTTAAATGTGATGTATAAGTTTGTTGAGCGTTATGATGCGAATTATGAAATACCTTCTGATCGGAAAAAAGATGAAATCCTTTCCCAAGGGGGGAAGTTGGTTATGCTGAGCCGCTGCTTAAAATCTCTGGGATTGCTGGCCAGGCAAATCCGCGTTTTCGACGATACGAAGAGGTTCCATTTCGAGGGAGACATAAGAGATTAAAAAAAAACAATCAGATTACGTGATGTTATCGTGGATTATATTTTAAAATGTTCGGGACTGAAGCACCAGCTCCAGCTTTGGAGAAGAAAGAGAAGAGAGAAGCGGGTGAACAAACTTCTTTTCACGAAACAGACACTATTATCTATAAAAAAAAAAGTATATCATACTACCTTGGAAGTCCTTATAGGATAATGCAACTTTTAGCGATAATATCTCGAGTAAATTAATTTTTACAGTTTAGCGGCCATTGGGACTATTTATCCACGCATCGAAGACCATAACTAGAATCCAAAGTTTCAGACAGTTTGACCGAGGGCCATTTCTTGTAATTTTCTGGTCGGATCATAACATTAATTTTTTGCGCATAAACTATGCACTCAATTAAATAATTACAGAAGACCATTCATTTCCAAGAATTAGGGTCAGTGTATGAAAAAAATTCTTTTATAGCGCAATTCGTTAAATTTCAAATAGTGCTCTGCCATATGGGATCCACTGTTTTGAATATTTTATTTTTTATATAAGATTTTGTGTCTGCACTCCTGAAAAAATTTATAATCATGTTTATTTAAGAAAAATTTTTAAATTCGTGAGAGAAAAATGCTTGAATATGGGTATTTTCACCTTCAGTGCCGTCTAGTGAGCTAAAACTTTTTTGAAAAGGGATCTAAAAATCTGTGAAGAAAAGAATGAAAGAAAAACACTGGCTAACCTAACCAAAAAAATTGTTTAAACAATTGAACCTCAAAATGAAGACTTAAAATAGCTCAAAATTTTTTAAAAACCTGTTCAAACGATTCAGCGCCAAAAAATACATAAACTTATGTACAATTTTCACTTTTATTAATTTTCTTATATCAGCTAAAAAATTCGCACGTTCAGCCCTCAAACGAAAATTATAATTTTCGAACCACCACTGACGCTAATCACGTGACTTTAGGAGGCGTAAATTTTGGGTGAGTCCTAGTCTTACCAAGTACTATCGATTACTATTCCTTTTTAACCAATATTTGTTTTTTGACTGTAAGGTTTTACGTGGAATGCTGCATATACATATAAAAGAATGTCAGTTTGTAAAGTCTCGAATCCCACATATTTGTACCTATGTGCATTAAACATCTATATAATTTCATTGCTCTTGTTTTTTCCTGCCAAACAGGCGTCAAGACGGGTTGGTCTCACTTGCAGCAACTGCAGCACACAGGTGACCACGCTTTGGCGACGCAACGCCCAAGGTGATGCTGTTTGTAACGCATGTGGACTCTATTATAAGTTGCACGGCGTTAACCGACCTCTGGCGATGAAAAAGCATACCATACAGACTCGCAAGCGTAAGTCCAAAAGCTTAAAGGCCAGTGACACCCCGATCATTGGCCCTGTAGCCCCCTGTCCCATTAGCAGCAACATCAGCAACAACAACAACAACAACAACAACAACAACAACAACAACAACAACAATGTCAGCAGCAACACTAATAGCAACATCGTTAATCATAATAATAATAACAGTCAAAGCCATAATAACAACGTCCTCAAGTTGGAAGATGGTTAGTATTTTATTTTCGGTTTTTTTCTCCATAAATATATTTTATTATTATTATTATTATTATTATTATTATTATTATTATTATGGTGCGTTGACCACCATCTGGGGTATTTGCACTAACTTTATTCAACTGTATTTTTTACACAGTGAACAGCACTGGTTGAACATAAATATTGTGCAGATATGCTTACAGAGATTCCTATACATTACAATGTAATAGTATATTTTTCGCAGTATAATCGCAGATACAATATATCACGTCGTCGCAATTATCGTACGCATTACCTGTGCTTACTATACATTTTCGCTTTTCTTAACGATACAATTGTATTAGTAGTTTTATTACGATAGGGTAGGAAATGTTGAGTTTTTTTTTTGGCGAAGTTGAGAGTTCTTATCTCGAGCTAGAGCACACAGAAAAAACTGAATGATCTGACCGAGATTCGAACTCACTTCCTCTTGAGCTGCGCTGTTTCGGAGGCTAGTATTCTAACCACTGAGCCAACGTCAGATCCTTTAATATAAATATTATGCATGCAACTTTTTTTGTTTCAACTTCTGATTTGCTTAAAATACCATATTCACTATTTAGACCAGGAAAAAAAGACGTTGAGACCCCTGTTTGAAAAAAAGTGCGGGATTTAGTTTTTTGACGGATTTAGGAGCCTTGGATAGTCAACATCAGACGTACATAGATTTGGACAACTGAATTTATTTGGAAGATTTCTTTATAGAGTACTTAAGGTGGAAAAACGTGGTTTTATGGTTATAGTTTTTTTCCTGTTGATTGTACTCCAAAGTGCCTGAAGAAAAGATTGTAGCAATTCCAAAGACCTACAAAATAAGCCACGTTGGTTTACAAACCGTTTTATAGTTTACTTGCCAATTGCAAAAAACAAATGAAATAGCGGTTTTTTTAATTTGTTTATAATTAATTAACAATCAATCCCAATTGTCTAAGATTGCTCTCAAATTTTAGCTCTTGTACGGTACCATAAGTCCTCCAAAAATTAAATTTGTACGTCTCACCGTTTTTGCGCAATTGCAATTGTTTAATAAAAACGTGGTTATTTGTAAATTAATTATCAGGGCTGGAGGCCATCCTACAGCGTCCAACGTGTGCCTTCTTTGTTCATTAGGAGTTGTACTTTAAATTTCTTATTGACATTTTTTCAATTTTTGCAATTGTTTAATGGTAAAATGATCTGCAAAAAAACCGCTTAATTGCAAATTGAATATCAGCAACAATTTAAGTGCAATCTCTACCGGACTTTTTCTATCGAAAAGCTTGATTTTATTCCTTAATTAAAAAAAAAAATTTAACGTTTTACGACCCTGGGGAGCCAAGATAATATTTTTTTTTTTTATTTAATTCTCACGACGTTGTTAATTTACGTGGGCAGTTGGTTTTTGGATATGCTATTCTTAAATACCTATATTTTATGGAAAGACATATTTGATTGTTATTGACTGCTGTTCTCTTTTGCAAAAGTGATTTAGAAGTGAGGGTTAGTATTGTGGCAGCTGTCCCGACCGAGCTTCGGGGAAACCCTCCGGCTCTGCAGCTTTATGCGCGAAATCTGATTACGCGCGCTCAAAACTGCCTGCGGTTGAAAAATCATTATTATCTCGCTTCCCTGGGTCGTAGAACAACCTTTTTTTTTGTTAAACTGGGGTAGCTCGAGCAGATAAATTGTTTGGCGTACTTTAGTAAACTTTTTGAGATTTTTTATTGGCAAAAAAAAACCACATTTCGAAAGATTGTTGTCCAACATGCATCTACAGCGCGTTTCTACAGATACACCTCAACTTTTTCTTGACCTACCTTTCACTTGGAGACTAATACAAAACAATGAAGTTATCATCATCATGATGATAATGATAATCAATAGTTTGCCCATAAAATTGTTATTTCACGATTTATATTTCTAAAGTTTTTTAAAGCAACTATTGCATAACAGTAAAATATCGTATGATAAATTTACTGCGACTGCTGCGACAAGACATATATATATTTCAATGCACAAACAAGTATTTGTTATTAGCACGAAATCAGTAGCGTACATTTTAATGCATACGAACTGTAGAATAATGCGGGGGGAACGACACTACGTCTATACGTTGCCTTGAAGCTCGTATACACACAAATACGCAGCAATCCTACCTTTCTTTTTCCCATTGTATCAGTATCATGTATGCAAGCAGCTTATCTATACAGTGTACAAAGTTTACAGTGATTACAACAATTTTTAGTTAATTGATAAAAAACATTTATAAATAATGCAATAGTTTAATAACACTTTTTGTACCTGCAGTAACTGTTTGTAACATTTGTATAGTAAATAAAAATATATGTTGAAGAAAGATTCGTTTATTTCAATTATATTACTAATAAGCTTACTGCTACAACGCAGGGAAAATGATAATTTTACGGGCGATGTATTAGTTAATATTATTCATATTCTTATTATTATTATTATTATTATTATTATGATAATAACTTCATTGTTTAGTATAAGTCTCCAAGTTAAAGGTAACTCAAGAAAAAATTGAGGTGTATCTGTAGAAACGCGCCGTAGATGCATGTTGGACAATAATCTTTCGAAATGTGCTTTTTTTCGCCAATAAACAATCTCAAAAAGTTGAATAAAATACGCCAAACGATTTATCTGCTCGAGCTACCCCAGTTCAAAAACAAAAAGGTTGGTCTACGACCCAGGGAAGCGAGATATTAATGATTTTTCAACCGCAGGGAAGCGAGATATTAATGATTTTTCAACCGCAGGCAGTTTTGAGCGTGCGTAATCAGATTGTGCGCATAAAGCTGCAGAGCCGGAGGGTTCCCCCGAAGCTCGGTCGGGACGGCCGCCACAATACTAACCCTCACTTCTAAATCACTTTTGCAAAAGAGAACAGCAGTCAAAAACAATCAAATATTTCTTTCCATAAAATATAGGTATTTAAGAATAGCATATCCGAAAACCAACTGCCCACGTAAATTAACAATGTCGTGAGGATTAAATGAAAAAAAAAAAAATATTATCTTGGCTCCCCAGGGTCGTAAAACATTATATTTTTTTTTAAATTAAGGAAAAAAATCAAGCCTTTAGATAGAAAACGTCCAGAAGAGATTGCACTTAAATTGTTGCTAATATTCAATTTGCAATTAAGCGGTTTTTTTGCAGATCATTTTACAATTGCAAAAATTGAAAAACTGTAATTGAGAAATGTAAAGTACAACTCTTAACGAACAAAGTGGGCACCCGTTGGACGCTGTAGGATGGCCTTCAGCCCTGATAATTAACTTACAAATGAAAACTTTTTTATTAAACAATTGTAATTGCGCATAAACGGTTAAACGTACAAATTTTATTTGTGGAGGACTTATTGTACCATACAAGAGCTACAATTTAAGAGCAATTTCAGAAAATTGGGATTAATTGTTTATTAATTATAA
The DNA here is from genome assembly GCA_030522625.1 of Copidosoma aretas. Taxonomy (NCBI): domain Eukaryota; kingdom Metazoa; phylum Arthropoda; class Insecta; order Hymenoptera; family Encyrtidae; genus Copidosoma; species Copidosoma aretas. The sequence continues at coordinate 5,307 of JAPYYV010013915.1, forward strand.
ACAAATTAAAAAATCGCTATTTTATTGGTTTCTTGCAATTTGCAAGTAAACTATGAAACGGTTTTTAAACCAACGTGGCTCATTTTGTAGGTCTTTGGAATTGGTACAACTTCTTCTACAGGCACTTTGGAGTAAAATCAACATGAAAAAACTATAACCAGAAAACCACGTTTTTCCACCTTAAGTAATCTATAAAAAAATCTTACAAATAAACTCAGTTGTCCAAATCTATGTACGTCTGATGCTGACTATCCAAGGCTTCTAAATCCGTCAACAAACTAAATCCCGCACTTTTTTTTACCAAAACACTCCTTTTCCTGGTCAAATCGTAAGTACGTCTATTGTACTTATAGTCTATGTCCCGTAGCTCGAAAATATACGATTTGACTGCATGTATTTAGGCAGAAAAGAAATAACAGGTTTCTATGCAGAATTTTCTTAGAAATACGGGAAAAATACTTTGATGAGATGAGAAGCCCGGAACATTCATTTATTTACCAATTCAAAAAAAATTGCCAATTTTAATTTAGTTCTTTTCTTATATCTAAATATCTTTGCTTCTAAAACTCCTAGGCAGCTTTTTCGGGGACCAAATTTTTCTTTAGAAAATTCTCTGCACGAAAAGTAATTCTGCAAGATGATTTTTCATTATTTATCAGTACTTAGGTAATGCAAATATTTCTACTTGGATAGATTACTGTATATTCTTTAGGTATTATGGTATCACGCACATGACCAAAACTATTTTAAGATATCTTGCTCAATTATGTCAAAAAAAAATCGAAAAAATACCATTTTCTAAGCTTGCGCTAGCCTAGCGCCCTCGCCCCACCCCCTTTCCCACTATTAGGCACGTACACTGCAGAGCAGATGTACTGAGGGAAATTTCTAACGAAAAATTTGGTGGCCGAAAAAGCTGCCTAGGAGAGCTTTATAAAGCGAAGATGTAAGCAAAGAACTAAATAAAAATTGGCAATTTTTTTTATAAATTATTAAATAAATAAATGTTCCGGTCTTCGGATCTGATCAAAACTATTATTCCCGCATTCCTGAAAAAATCCTGCATAGAAATCGGTTTTTTTTTTTGCCTGAAAACATGCAGTGGAAATATTATATTCTTCGGGACATGGACTAGTAATACAACAGTACATGGACTTTACTACATTAAGAAAATCTTTGATCTTTTCATTCACAGATAATTACAATGACCTGCGGCTCAGTCATATTGGCGTTGCTCATCCGACTACCTACGCCTCGAGCCTATTCGGTAATCAGCCCCAGTCGAACAGAATGTCCGCCATCCCTTACCAGTCCAATATCTACTACGACGCATTGTCTCAACAACAACAGCAGCAACAACAACAACAACAACAACAACAACAACAACAAAACCACTTGTTTGAAGATCACCAATCTACAAAGATAGAGTGCCCATCACCGTGTAAAACGTCACCATCGCCCGATCACCACCAGGTTTCTGCCACCTCGCCACATATCGTCACTTTGAGCAATACATCTCCAGTGCCCACGGGAAAGCTTCTTATCGATGCCATGGATCGTCCCACTGTTGACTCGATATCCTCGTAAAAGAATATTTTGTATCGGGCTGAACAATGAAGATCGAATTATCGAGTGCTCGTTTCTATAATTGTGCATGATGGCTATGAACGAATTGGCGCATCAGAGCACGATCATCAGGCGGACTAAATCAATGTTGTTTCAGCTCATGAGTGATCAAAGCATTTTTAAATTCTTATTATTTTTATTTGAGGGTCGATGTTATTGGTAACAATTGTTGTAGAAAATAGAATTTTATTTTGTAAAATACACATGCATTATGCTTTAGTCAGACTCTAAATATAAATTTCTTAAGCGATCTTGGTCAGTATAAAAAGCAACTATGATTATGCGTTTATATCTTATTAGATATTTAAATTTGCTCTGATAGTTATGTGTGCCTGAAGTTAAATTTTTTAAATACTGAAAAGAGACTTTTGATGCTCCTCAAAAAGAATTTTTGTAACTCTAAAAATGAATGTGTATTTTGTCACTGAAGGCAACAGTTTTTACAAAAGATCTACCAAGTGCGTATACTGACTTTCTAATTACAGACATTTGAAGAAGAATAAGGGGGTTTAGAATTTTTTTAAAAAACATCTGCAATTCTTCGAAAAAAATTTTGAAGGCATTTTTTGGTGGAATGATTCTTTACTTTTTATTTTTCTTGTAGATTACAAACAATACGTTTTAATATTATTTTCAGTATAAACACAAAATTTGTAGATAGATTTGAAGATTCTACCAACTTCTTAAGTCAATTCCGTTTCCTGCAATATTTGTGCGTAAGACATGTATATATTTAATTAACATAGAAAAATATGTAGTCCACAAACAAAGCATTATTGTTGTGAATACAATTGTGGTAAGATTAATCAAAACATTGACAATTTTGGTCATGCTACACATACGTAATTTATGGTATTCTAATGAGCATAATTATTGTTTTTTGTTATGAATATAAAATATAATTATTTTTAGTAATATTTAACTATGATGATAGTGATTATCATTATTATTACTATTATTACTATTTTTATTTTTATTATCACTATTTTTACAATGTGAAATATTTTTTTGAAACTTCTGACTGCAGATTTTTAATTATTATTTTTAGTAGTCAACGATTAAAGAAATTTATTTGTTTAACTTTTGAAAAATAGGTACAGTTATTTGATTTGTAAGAAAAAAATGTATATCAATGTCAAATGGTTTTCAAACCACTTCGTCAAATATAGGAAAATTAAAAAAAAAAATGTATGATACTTCGGGTCTAACCCATTATTGCTTACTCGGTTTTCCAAACACGATTATTTATAACATGAGCGCAATAAGAAATAATAAACATGCTGGAAAAACCGTTAACTTTTTAAGAAATTCTAGTGCAAGAAAATTCTTACCAGATTTTTGAATGCACCAAAAAACATTTTCTAATCCATGCACATAATTGGTAATGATGAGAAATGCACTTTCTCAAACACATTTCATGTATATTATATTATTTAGAAACACACAAATAATAAATTAACACTTACATCTAATTATAAATTAATTTTTGGACCTCTTTGAAATCGTAATCTCAAGTATAATCAAATTCATAAATGCATCTCCAAAAATTATGCATAAATTTGCGAATTCAAAAGTGCATAATGTGAAATTTTTTATTATTACAATGATGCATGTTAAAAAAATGAGTTTATGCATGCATAAACAAATACAAGAGTTTTTATAAATGCAAAAGTATTGATGAATACATATCAAGAATTGCAATTACCTATGTTTCTATGTTTTTTTTTTAATATAACTTTGTCACGAACATTTCGAAATATTTCGATGTTTATGATCTTCTAGGCACAGAGAGAAAGATCCCTGTAAATTTGATCATACACAAGCTTCGTAAATCTTATGCTATGGCTGGAAATTAGTTATTTGCATGAAAAAATATATTTGCTCCGTCAAGTAGATTATAAAAAAAAAATATTACATGATATATAACAATGATTTCCATGGATTTGATACGTAATAACGGTATGGCATGGTGCCATGGTGGATCGATGGTCAAGATAGTCGATATTTATGGACGACTCTACAAGAGAGATTTGTTTTTTTGGTACCAGTTAGTTTTGTGTACGTGAAGTAAAGGAACATAATAAATTAACTACATGGTTGAGTACAAAAGCTCGATTGTATACAATTCGTAAATTGGAAACGAAATGAGAAATATTTGACCTCAGTAATAATAAATCGTAATATATATACGTATTACAATACAGGGTGTATTCCGCAAATGCTGCCAGCAGTAAGCCAGTGGGATATCATGTTAGTGCGAGAGAGACACCATGTCATGCTGTCTCTCTTGCACTCACATGGACTATTGGGCTTATGCCTGCACCACGTGACCTCGGTATATATATGACTAATGTAGAGGAGAAATAACATAGGTCTTATGGGAGGAATCTTGTTTTTATCTTTTTTCGTAATTAAAAAGATGTTGAGCGTGCAAAGGTTGTTAATTCCATGTTACTGACATTATGAGAGTTACAATGTTATCTTTTTCCTATCGTGGAATCGTTTATTAAGATCGAAACAGCGTTTAGAACGGATACGGAATGCAGTTAACCTTACATCGAGCTACCTATATGTAAGCAGGAGAGTGGGTGTGTGAGTGTCATCAGCTGTTGCTCAGAGGTAAACAAAGAGCTGAGAGTAGGGTTAATTAACTGCACTTCGTATCCGTTCAAAACGCTGTTTCGACCGTAATAAACGATTCCACCAAAAAAAAAAAAAAAAAAAAAAAAATAGCAATGTAACTGTTATAAAGTCAGTAACATGGAATAAACAACCTTTTTACGCTCAATATCTTTTTAATTACGAAAAAAAAAAAAAACAAGATTTTTTCCATAAGACGTGTGTTATTTCTCCTCTATATTAGTCATATATATATACCGAGGTCACGTGGTACAGGCATAATCCCAATAGGCTGGCAGCTTTTACGGAACACAGCCACAGTCCTATTAAATCATTAATTATTTTCTAGACTCCTACCTTATCAGTCTCCTAAGCAATTTCTTTGACAGCTAATCCATTCTAGCATCACCATATTTGAAATTCTTAGCTGTTTTTTGAAAACATCTACAAAGAAACTTCTCTCTGTGTACTATTGTGATTTATATGACACACGATATGTATAGCCATTTTAGAATTTTGAGATAGCAGGGTTTGACAGCCTAAAGTTTGCACAGTGTATTCATTAATAATTCATACGATAAGCATTTTTCACCACAAATAATTGACTATATTTTTATGTAAATAGTAAGTTTAAGTTTATGTTGCCGCATGTAATTACGTTTGTTAAAGTTTTCATCAGTACGTTTTTTAATTTTGTGACATGTATTAAGTATATCTGCTACACGTTAAGCTTTAATGTGGCCTGCTATGCGATTTGTACATCTCATGTACAAAAAGTTATATGGTTTGTAATTATCTGGATTAAAAAAAGCTTATTTGCATTTATTGACAAGTATTTAAGATAAACGATTTAACTTATGAAATATATATATTATTCTGGAAGAAAATTTGAAATTAATAAGAATATTCTAATTATGCGTATATGCATATGGTGAGGATGCTATTATAATATGAATACAAAAATTTATATACGTCAAAAACTTGGAAAACTTAAAAATATAATTAAAAAATTAGTCAATCCTCACTGAAACGTCGAAGGAATATTTTGCCCTAAATGTCATAAGGCTTATAAAGAATACAATAGGGGATTCCATTTATGTTGATATTGTATGATTGTGTTTGTAACTGGATTTATATGGATTTATATTATGAATAGAACTTGAACTTAGATCTTGTATATAATACGATTAAATTGAAGAAATCTGTAAAGAAATTTGGTAATAAAACAATGTAATATTACTGTAATAGTTATACATTTAAATAGTAGATATTTCGAGTTTCTTTATCATTGTATTTGTGTTTTTTAAAGAAGTTACATTAAGTTTTATTTTCACCAAAGATGATGAAGAACATTGTTTAAATGATGATAGCACAATACCAAAGTGCAAGTATTTATAATTTGTTAATATTACAAATTTATTTTGTAGAAAAATAAAACAATAAAAATGGTGCCCACGAATTTTAGAATTTTGATTTAGAAATAAAGTTTATTCTATGATGAACTAGAAAAAAAATGTTTTGTGTCTTAAACTTTTGTTTTATAAAAGGACGTTTTACTGTTTCAAACTTTTCTCGATTTTCACTTAATGATACTAGATGAAATTTTATCGTTCGACTTAAAATTCAACAGTGCGCACAGCTCCTAGATTTTAAAGTATAGACTGATGGAATCAGCTTTTGTTAACGGTGAATTCCCATCAGCATAAGAAAAATTTAATCCCTAGTTTTCTGTAATTCCAACAAATATAGTGGCTCCGAACAATTAAGAATATCAGCTAAAGCCCTAAGTTTGGATAAAATGAGTGTGTGGAAGCCCTCAATGTGCACACCAATTTTCAGCAAAATCAGTGGCAAACTTTTTGAGAATCCCTAAGAAAAACAAAAAAAGGTCCTTTCAAAAAACAGTCATGAAAAAGTTGTTAGACTACAAATGCCTATGTTCTAAACGAGCTTGTGAGTGTCGACAGTTACTCTACAACATTTTGTAATGCCGTTCGTTTTAACCAAGTGGAATTATTGAAAAATTTGACATCCAAAAACCGCATTTTTGCACTTCGGCCGGCCGTGGCGGCTATTCGCTCCGAGAATTACCGAAGCGCCCTCCGCTCGTGGTCAAAGCTGGCATTCTGAAGGTATGCGAGGGTATCTTTCAACACAGACATGAGAGAAAAACAAGTTTTTATAAAAAAGGATCATACTTTTAATGAAAATAATATAAAAATAACTAAATTAGATGATTTTCAACGTTATTATACTATTTTGAACAGTTGGTATGCATCGAATAGCATATAAAAATTATGTATTACTTTTCAATTCAGAGGTTATAACAGAGTAGAAACTTTTGAATTCACAACCACACTTGTACGTCTGCTACGTATACAGGGTTTTACATCTGTGTCACACATGCAGAGCAGA
>JAPYYV010013916.1:0-16392 GCA_030522625.1 Copidosoma aretas
GCGTGGACAAGTATATCTATATACATGATAAATATAGATATACTTGACCACGCAATAGACTTAAGTCTGACAGACGTCGGGTCGTTTTAACATCGCTGCGTCCGAGGTTACGTCAGTTACCGTCGACCAAGCAAACACAGCAGAGCCTCTCCCTTTTGTTCGTTCCTTCCATCGCTTTTAACATATTTAATGTAGCGCGGTACTCATCTTATCACGTGCAAATAACTTTATTGTTGACTTCTATTATACAGTCAGTTTTTTGTGAAAGGTAATTCAATAAATGATTTAACTTCAAATTGTGGTTCTCTGTGTACGTTTTATTTCAACTTTTCCTCACTCGAAACAAGGTGATCCAGCGATACACGTAATACAGTCCACTAATTAAAAATAACTAAATTTACTCGAAAGATTGGATTTTCCAAACAACATATTTCGACACAAACTTACTGTTTTAAAAATACATCGTATTTCAATGAATCTTAAATTACGACAGCCTGATTAAAATAGTAGTCTTCTTCACAAATGTGCATCTCTCCTGGGCGGTCCCTGGGCCCGAGGGCGCTCGCGAAGCATTGCGACCCCCCTGGTCGGATGCCCATGAGTGGCGAATCCTATTTTTCCTACCGAGGGTGTACCAGCGTCGCGAAAGTGCCCGAGGTAGGAAAAGTAAATTTATAAGTATGCGATTAATCAACTAGTTTCCTGACGTTGCTTTCGTCCTCTTCTGCGAAACTGCTTTTAAATATTTGCCTTTCATTCGCTAATGGTCAAATAAAACTTCCAGCGCGGCGCACTTCAATTGAAAAGCCCGAACTTCTCCGCTGATTCGCCTCCGCACAATGCGTGCAGTGCTCAATTCGAAGACAAATCGCATGGTGCGTATGTATTCGTGTGCGAAAGTTCTCTAATGATGATTACCTTCACCTATGATTGATCGGACAATGTTTCGGCAGACGCGTGCGAACGACGTATTAGGGTTGTTTGTTATTTCGAGAGAACGTCTGGTACGGTTGGAGGCTGCATTGCGTGCGAATGTGCGACTATAGTGGAATAATTGATGATCTGGATTTCCCTCGTGTTAATGATGGATGTTTATTGAACTTTCGTTTGATCCACGTATTCTGGTGCATAAGTACCGATATCTTTGAATTATTATAGCGCAGAATCTATTTTCGATCGGTGTTCTCGGAATGCTTTTAAAAAAGAATGTACGAATACTTCCACGTCATGGATACTGGACGTGTGTAGAGATTGTTAAAGTTCGTGGAATTCGATGAAATAATGACTTGGAGAGATATTGTTATAGAGGTCGAGATATAATGAAAAAACTTTTAGTCAATACGTAGTTGATAATCGTATCGAAATCGCATGAGCTAAGTATGAATGCATTCGAAAGTCTTAAGTATATTTGTACAAAAATTTGGGTCGACATTGTAATCAACTGATTAAAGGAATTTGAGTAATACGGTACACGTATAATAATATAATATGAATTCCCTTTAATTCTAATAAAAGTTAAAAAATTCTCCTTTAATGAATTTACTTTCGATCGTTATCACGATTCAAAATAATTAACGAGCATGCCTCTGTGTTTCCTCGCGCGTTCTAACTCGGACTGTGGTACACTATATACATATTAGCCCAATAATCATCCAACAACCGCGTAATTATCGTTTTGCTCGTTAAACTACATGCTTCTTATTAAATATACGCATTGTGCTGTACTGCTCTTCGTCCCTAACAAAAAAAAAAGCCAAACCAACCAAACATAGACCAACACGCACGCCAAAGATGCGAGAGTATAACAACGAACACCCGCAGTCCAATTTCTCGGGTTATTGCGCTCACTCGGTCTCTCTTGTACCAATACAACGGCAGTGGCGATCGTATTGTTTTCTTAGCGGCTCCTGCAAAGCCGACCACTTACTTTTTCTTTCCTACCGGCGAGTCTAGCGTGCTCATGTAAGGATTGTTATTATTCTGCATAATAATTCCTTCTTCTTTCTCTATATTATACGTACATGAAAGCAGTAGCTGGCTACGGTATTGTTTTCTCCTGAGCGAGAGCGTCAAGTGCGAGCATGGAAGAGCCTATAAGCACCACTATACCATTAGAGTATAATATTCTCTGGCTGGGTGCAATTAAACCCGCACCGATGGCCGCGGGCGGCTTTTACTAATATAGTGTATCTGCACCCGGTGCTGTTTCTACTGTCGGGCTCTGCGTTTCTTCTTCTTTTTCCGTCTTCCTTGGAGAATCTTCGTTCACTTTTTAATGCGAATGGGACATTTTTCCGGGCTAACTTTCAATTCAACTTCTGAATGGCGTTGCCGGTATACGCTCAAATGCGACTTTTGAAAATGAAATCTACGGTTTTTATAATATCCATACGTATAGTTGATAGAAAAGATGGAGTAGCAGGTGGGCACACAGAGTTGAGCAGATGCGGATCGCAAAAGCGCAATCGTCGGACACCGCCTCGATGGCTGAACAAATCGCGACAAATCGTACCTGCGCGATCTCCTCTCGCAGCGCTGAAAGTAAAATGCCTGTCGTAACTTGCTCGGTTGCCCTCGCGGTTGTCCTGCACTCTTCCACCTCATCTTCTCCGAAACGGCCTTCTCGGATTTTATTTCTTCTCTCTGCGCTTCAGACTGAGCTGCGTTCGTGATTTCTGACTCTGTAAGCTCGCGCGCTGGGAAATTTTCATAATTTATATCAGAGTATAGAACCTGATAGTTCAGATGGTAAAGTCAGCGTCTCAGAATTGTATACATATCAGACGGAGATAAATTTTGGACTTAGAGAACACAAGGATTAGTGTTCGTAGAGCTCGATACAGTGCCGAGCTTTAAAAGCCCAAGCCTTTGGAATCTCTCATTGACACTATCGAGGCTCACACAGCCCAACGATAGATGTACACAGGGAGCGAAAAAGTCAAAGAGGAAAGGGGAAGTGCACATACTAAAGGTACATTTTCACGGGACGCCGAATGCTGCAGCTTCTGGCTTCCGGCATCCATGACGTAACCATAGCGCAAAATTTTAACTTTTTTACAATTTAATAAAAAATAACATGCATATAAGCCTAAAAGTGCCCTGAAATGTGTGCATGAATGAAAAGATAGTCAAAGTAAAATGTATTTCACAAACGTAAATTGTTGAAAAATCAAAATTTTTTTTATGGAAGCATAACCTTTAAACTGACTGGACGCAATGCTAGAAGCTGCGTCTGAACGCTGAAAATCACGTGTGCGAGTGTCTTTTCCTTTTTTTTTGTAATTAAAGTGGGAAGATGAGGTAAATGAAAGATGCGAAGGAAAAATATTAGAATTGTATTTAGCGAGCCTATATAACGGTATACTGGATGAGGAAGGTGCAGAAGGTTTGATCATTGGTTTGAATTCAAAGAGGTACCAGGAAAATACCTCGCGGAATTCCATACCCGAATTTTTGTTACAGTATCTATCGAGCGATCTTTGATTAATTGCAAAAATTTCGATCTGATCGATCGATAAATGAAGTTCCTCGATCAGTATTTCTTTTCCCCTACCTCTCGTCTAACTATATACCGGCACATTCCCTTCGTACATTTCCCGAAGAGATATGAGCCCCCCTCCCCACCCCCTGTGCAACTCAACTCGACTTCCCTCTGTTTATTCTTTTTCTCTCTTGAGAAATTAGCAATCGCGATGAGAAACGGGAGGTAGAAAAAAAAAGAACCTGGGTGGTGGGATAAAAAAAATTGCGGTTCGAAATTTCCCTCGTGTTTACGTAAGTCTCGCTTCACCGCACGACTGTGCATATACCCACTCGTTTTCATTTGTTGACACACGAGGCAGAATACGTTGACGATTTTTGGGTCCAACTGAGATTGAAAACGAAAAAAACTTTTTTAGTTGTACTGTGTCTTGTGTGCAAATAAAAAAGAATGGTTAGATTTTCAGTTGATTTTCATGATGAAATTTATAAAAAAAATTGTACATTTTGATGTGTACTTGATTTAGATAATTGGGTAGACAATTAATCTAATTGCATGAACTGTAACTAAATACAAATTTTAAAAATAACTAAGCTGTTACATCGTTATTAATTTAAAAAATAGTTGACAGATTTAGTAACGTTATTGTTATTGGAATTCGGAAAGGATATTACAAGTATTGCAACTGTGACCAGTCGATAGTCTCGGGTTCGGCTTCACTTCGGAAATATACGCTCGTCAAACGGCGCGCCGTTTACTTGAATATATTATCGACATGAATTCTGTATTATATTCGCACGAATTTGATCACTTGTTTCATATGATTTTCACTCACTCCTTCTGACACATTTCATTATGTACATTACTTTTTTGGCTGTCACCTAAAAATCACTCACCGAGTCTTTTTACACTTGTTATTGTAAAAATATTTATTTTTCACACAACCGTTGCTCAGTGCGAGTACCTCAAATTCCGACTCATAATTACATCCACTCAGTTATCGTTCGATCTGCCAACATAGCTCTAACTGTGAATCGCAAGCTGAGATCACAATCCACACGCTCTGTAACAGTTACAGTGTCGTGCGGAAGGTCGTATTGAAGTTCGCACGCCAAACGCGTGCGTCCTGGTGTATGCATAATATAAATATACTCCTCTCGAGACGACGTTTCCGGCACGTGCACATATTTATGAATTAGGCGAATCAGGCCTGTCTTTAAATATATATGTCTGTATAAAAAGCGGGACACTTGCGGAGCCAGCTGTTGTTGTACTGTACGGTTAAGCCCGACTGTCCGTTATATTCGTCTCGTATATTCGTACACACCACAGTACATATAAGCATAGTATAACATACTGTCTGCATTATACGACTATACGCGCTTAGTTTCCCAAGGAAGTAGTATACCATACAATTCAGTGGTGCTGCTCAAGAATTTTTTTTTTTTCTATCGCGATGGAATGCTGTCACTATATTTTCCCTCTGCACAGAGTCTTCGTGAGAAGAGTGGAGATTTTTAATTGTTGGTTATTACGTTGTTACAAAGTGAAGTATGATCATGCAGGTGCAATTAGAAATTATCCATGCGGACCTGCATGCGTGAATATGGTGTACGTGCTGGGATTTATTCTGCTCCGTCGCGAGCGCGCGAGGCGCTCTGTGTACCCTACGTGGATCGTGACAAGTAGAAGATGATGTACGTACGTGTTTGTTTTCAGGTGTGAATCGAGTCATCACTATTGGGAGTGATGTCAAGCCTATTACGGTATAATATATGTATAAGGTATGGATTGGTTAATCTCGGGTTGATTATTATTGTAATTTACTAGGAATTTTTTTTTTTTTTTTTTAATTTGTCATGCAGAGATCGAGATGACTTGAAATATTAAAGGTATAAAATATTGTACGTCCATATGACTCAGAAAGTTTTTTATATCCCATCTCATTTTTTTAAAGAAAACCAGCTTAGATTTTTCTATCTGATGGAAAATCACTGGCATGTAATTTTACCGTTCTTAGAAAATAATTTGTAAGTAAAGCTCAACAAATAGACATCAAAGCTATCCATGATTTTTTTTCCTTTCATCATTTTCTTCTCTCTTCAAAGTGCGAATCATCTTTCGTTACGAAAAGCTATACCTACGTCAGGCCTTTGATGTGTACTTACGTCTGTAATCAAGTTTTTCATCTACAGCAGACGTCTAGTCCCGTTAAAATTGAGTCAGAATCAGTAGTATGTAGTGCACACGAGATGTTTACTTAGGCAGCGTAATCCAAGCTTATTTTAGACGATCGTTTTTTGTATCGTTTTTTGTATATTTCAGGCAAGAACCTGAAAGTGTCACAGTGTCTATTGTTGGTCGTGGAGCTTTTCAGTTTTTATGATACTCTTATTACTTTAAATTGCGTTTGCAATTCAGTACTCTTGTATCTTTCTTTTGGAATTTCACCACTTATAGTGTTGTTATTTCTCAAATTTTCCATCTGAATACCGCTGCAACCTAATTTATTAAAAAAATGTTCTCTTAGTTTGTATACACTGTACAACTTTGCATACAGAATCATATGTCAAGGACTGTATAAGATACGGCCTTCAAAGAATCTGTCACCATCTTGTTTGAACAACTTTTCCCCTAATTGTATAGCCCTCAAATCCCAAAAGATGTCCAACCTATTTAAACCAGCGTCTCTTAAAGTCTGGTATCTTGGTGTGCAGGAATCAAGGGCTAAAACGTACCCCTCTAAAATACTCTATCTTTATTCGTTAAACACACACTCGTCGTAACTGCACGCTATCTAGCTATGTGGCGCTTTAAAATAAATATATTGCCTCGCCGCTTCTGCTACACCAATGAATTACGCAACGCACACGCCCCTGCTCTGGCCGTGGTTTTGAGGTTCTTACACTATTTCCCTTCTCCTCCGTAGTAGTTTACATGATTTTCTGCCATATTTGCACGCATCAGTATAAGACACAGCGTCAGCGCAAATTATTCAAATGACGCGATGATTATAATCGAGCAGTGCACAGAAGGAATGAAAAAAAAAAAAAACTAGCGAGGAGAGTGTTGAGGAGCGACGATGACGGGGAGCGATGCTCGCTCGCATGTGTAGATATTAGATTGAGGAGAGGTGCAGCAGTATAGCTGCAGCAGCGAGGGCATTACTCTCGCCCAGTGCATGATGCGTGCGCTCAGACTCGATTTCCGCGAAGAGAGAGAGAGAGAGAGAGAGAGTCGGAGTTAAGTTTTTGACATTATTATGATTAAGCGGCCTATTATGCGATTCGCATGTAAATACGAGGAATGGAGTTGGCTCTCGTTGCTCTGTCTTTTTCAGGGCACGATATTGTGCTGACTGATGAGCTATCTGCTCGGCTGCTGCTGATCTGGTTTTAATTTTTTTTTCACTATCTCGTTGGAGAAGAGGTTTTTGTAGCTGTGTGGCCTTGTTTATAGTGTTATTGATGTTAGACATACGGATGCTTGGGGATCGGTGTGAAGAGAGCAGTGCGAAAACGCACGTATACGTACTTACTTCGTTCGTGTTTGATGCAATGAGTTCTGTCCCGAGACGAGCTGAAAGTTAATTTATCGATAAGCTCTACAAGATCATATTGCCATACAGGATGTAATATTTGTGTTGTTATAATTTCTATTACGCTTTGCTAAAAAAAGTAACATCAGTATACATTTTTGCAAAAAATCTACTTGAAGAACATAACACCTAAATGTAGACCAATTATCTTGTCTCATTTTCTATGATGAAGTTATTTGAAGCTCTAAATCTGTCCTTTTTGTTCTGCACGTATCTCGAAACCAGCTAGGTCTTTATTCAAGATTCATTTTTTATCAACTGAAGTACTTATTACAGTCGACAACTGGAGTCTCAAACTCACTGGTATCATCACTGGTATTACACACCCAAGTAGAAAAAGTAATCAGATCTCAGATTTCAATTGTATATTGTACTTTGATTGATACTTATAAATAAATCACCTTGGCAAACATTGATACATTAATTTTTTATCGAATTTTCCTTGAAATAATCTAAGTGATTTTTTGAGTGAACTGACCAAATAAAAAAATTCGATGCTTCCGGCGTGCACTCAAAAATTATTCCACCCCAAACATTCCAATCCATTAGTATACAAAACGCATTCCCGAGATTCCTCGATAAAATCATCTCTTCCTCACGGTTCTCGAAAACAAAAAGTTCATCAAGCTTGATACGAGACAAGCTTACAGTCCCAGCTTCCACACCAACGCGTTTCATACACACTGAAATAATATTAAATCGAGGAAGCGTGCGCAACGCGCGCGCACCCGCAAGCTCGGGCTTTGATCACAATTTCTCATCCATCATCCATCCGTCGCAAATTCGTCCCGCCGCTACGTGGACACGCGCATTAATTAGTGATGCAACGTCGGTAACAGTCATATCCAGCCGCAGTCCGGTGACTCTCTCTCTCGTCCTCCCTAAGTGCACGTACCAACACACACTTTTCAATAACACCACCGGCTCTTCAAAGCGCAAGGGCGAAGTACGCCACCCCAACGATACGACTGTTCCTCGACTACTCCTGTCCGGACGTACATGTATGACGGAGGGTGGAATAATGAGTGCGCTGTAGTAGCTATACATATACATGTACGGGGTGCTGCTGACCACCCGACCGCAGCAAGGAGGCCGTCATTTCGGGTCGGAAGGGTCCGTACGAGGGAATTCGCATGTATATTAGCGTATATTAGTATCGGGGAAGGGGAGCTCGTTGCAAATTGACGGTGCACGTTGCGCACGCGTGCGGGGTTTTTTACGTTTGGTCGTGCGTGAGGTGGGACGAGCTGCTGCTGCTGCTGCTGCTGCTGCTGCTGCTGCTGCTGCTGCGGGGGTGGTTGTACATCGGACGGGTCACGGGTGCAAGCTCTGAGCGATGGCGATGGTAGTGGTTGCAGCGCATGCGAGTTTGAGTATAAGTTCGAGAAACAGAATTAGTATTGGGGATTCGAGAGGTGATCTTCTTGTTCTGAATCCAATACTTTGATATTTCGTAACGTACATACCTATGGTATAACAGTCTGGTCACTCAGTGGTCCGAAAATAATAATAAACTCTTTAATGTCTTAAGGATAACCTAAATCCCTATCATTATTATCATTGTCATTATTATTATCATTGTCATCATTATTATTATTATCGTTATTATTATTGTTATTATTGTTATTATTATTATTATTATTATTGTTGCAGTCGAAACTTCAAAAATTACCAAATGTTCGAACAGGACACAAAAAACCGATATGCAATAGTGGCAATGAAGAAAAGTATGCAAATCTCTCAAAGTAGCCACTGTACACAATGAATGTACATGCCATTGGCTTGCGAACAAACCATGTTACATGTTGGATCGGCATTAGCCATGATGTCACGCGCGGTGAGGTAGCAGGGGCATTATATCTCTTTGGGATGTAACCACCAGTTAGGATCCACGGTATTTGGTGTAGCCTGGACTTGGATACACTACAATGAATCGTGTTGAATTGGTAGAACCTCTATGCCAGCCCACTTTCATTACTCAACGAGTACTTCGAACACTTCGTTTCAACGCGCATCGAGGAAAATAAAGGAAAAACAATTCACTTCAGAAATAACATTAGTCAAATTTGTAGCATCGTTAAAACTGCGAATTTATATCCTCATAAAAACGCCCGACTACCAAATACACGCATCACAGTCTTCGAGTACAATCCGCTGCCCCGTATATCAGCGTACGAATAATGAGAGGAAAATCGAGGAGAGAGAACACGAGAGCGAATCCCGGCCGGAGTATTTGATACATCGAACTCTGACGAGTATGTATAGTGGTGTCTGGTGTGGTGTGTTGGAGCGTTCACGCGCATGATAACAAGAGTCGAGAGTTAACGACGACTGAACTGATTGGGCAATGCACATATTGTTCACAATGGGTATAGGTGTATACGCATATGTACTTTTCACGTGTCGGATCAGCGCGATTCGCGTCGCCCGATGTGATGGCATCATTGTTCGAGTTATATAACAATGCTGTCAGAGATGTCTTTTTTTGGAGATGAAAGGGTGGGATTTTTTTCTTTCGTTATCAAAGCGTTCAATGAGCGACAGATGATTTGAGCTTTTTTTTTTTTTTTTTTTTTTTTTTTTTCAGTGTCATCGGTATAATTTGTGATCGTATAATTTATTGTACATATTACCAGATGTATTATATCAATGAATGCGACTGAACGTACAAGTAAAACATGTTCACGCATTATTTCCATATAAATCATTTTTTATACAATTTCTTCATGCTAACAGATGAAACGGACCGTTTACCGTCGTTTTTGTTGTTGTTGTGGTGACTTACATGACAGTACTTAACTCGAAACGAGAGACTCGAAATATGGCTTCGATCAACAGTGGTAACCAAGTCGTAACGATATCAATGCACGTAGCTTTCAATAGTGTCTAGATTCTTTTTGAGAAATAACTAATGCTCTTTTTACTTTGACAATTTAAAAGTTTCCAAAACAATCAACCTCTGTATACACATGATACACGGAATTCGCTGGGGCCGAAACACAAACCCATTCCCCTTTCTAGAAGGCTCTCCTAAACTTGAAGAGACGCCCCGCGGCGGCGATGCTGTTGCTCTGCCACCGTAAACGAGAGGATGCAGACATACAGAACCCGAGCACTTTTTTTCCCCTCCAAGCCCTCGAACCGCGTCGTCACGGGAATCCGAGAAGAACCCCCCCAAAATTCGCTCACGAATATATATGGGTACAACATACGTCATACAGCCATCATCACGAGTGTGTACATCTCTCTTCGGTCCGCGACCGCACGTGCACTAGTTAGCTATTCTACGTACAGTATATACACATCCGACCACCCCATCCGTCCACGCGCGCGCGTCTCGTCGTTCCGCCCCGAAGCTCGCAGCGTATCCATACACCCGGGGGAGGAGGCCCTGACTCCATACATATACTCGCTCATCGGATTATGACTTAGCTCTCGGAGAGAGGGAGAGAGGACTAATGCCACTGTACCACTGTGTCGCGTCTCGTTTGGCTCTCCCTTTCGGCGAGCGCTGCATCTGCACGTTGTATTATGTACAATACAGGGTAGTAGCGGCGCTTATCCACGCGCTTGCATGGATATAGTTTCGGGACGCTGCGCACGACGCGAGGGAAGTTCCCTCCTCTGTACTGTCGGGGATGAGAGAGAATTTCCCCCCCTAAGGATGCGGGGGTGCGCGAGATTTATAGCGGCTTTTTCTCGCTCGCTCTTTTTGGGGTTTGCGATACTTTAGCGAGTTTTTGAGGTCCAACGATCCGAGAACTCGAACCGAGAAGTAGAGAGAGGACTGCAAAGTTCGCCACCAGCAGGCAAGATCGATATTGAGATCGGTCGTGAATATGCTCGGCCCGATCGGTGATGGGTTGTGTTCGTGCTTAAACTTGAGATAAATCTTTGCGCCGAAGAGAGCGTATAGTGTGCTGTTTGAATAACCGTCGAAGAATTTTTTTTCAGGTTGCGATTTTTTATTTTTCTCTATGTTGGTTTTTTGGGCTGATTTATGAATATTGCTTGGCTGAGAGGTAATATGTCTAAAACATGAGTTTGAGCTACACCATTGATTTCAGAACAGGAAAAAGAAAAATGTCTCGGGCAACATAAATATTTACATAAATAATCATGAATATTTACATTTACTTTTATAAATTGACAAAAACTTTTTTTGTTTGTTTCAGGTGAGTATACTTTGTTGCACTGGCTTAGACATTCGATCAAATGTTTCCCAAAAACTGGTAAGGAACCCTTTCTTTCTTCCAAAATTCCATGCCATTTTATCGCATTTTTTCGTCAACGTAATAAAATTCCCCGACCACAAAAAAAAAAAAAAAACGAAGAGGGGAAGGAAGGGATCCCGACCGCATCCAGCCAGCGCTCACGTGCGCGCGGCATTTGCGTTTTAATTGAGACCGATGCCCGGCCGTTGCGCGCGTAACGCTGCAGTCCGCCGACCACCCTTTTACGCGCAAAATCTAATTATCCCGGCCGCGCGATTGGGAAATCAATCGCGCACGCCACCGTGCATTGATATGCGCGACGGACCTCCCTTCGCGCGGCTATTCGATCAAAAATGGCCGGCAAAAATTTTTGCCCCCGTCCGATGAGTGTTATACGGTGCAAGATTGACAATTTTTCCGAGCAACTGACACCCTATACCGCACCCACGCCCGAAGTCACCCTAGTTTTAGCGCATCCCCGAAAGAACAGAAGGAAGACGGAGGGGAAGGAAAAAACTTGGTCACCTTCCGCGGCATCTATCCCCCGGTTCCCTTGCGCAGCCAAAAGCCCGAGCCCATCCCCTTGCCCCCCTCTGGTTTTTCGCGCAGGGGTCCAGTAACCGAGTAGAAAAAAAGAGCCCCCTCCGAACCTTCAGGCACGGTCGGGAAGATAGCGCCAAAAGGGGGGGGCTCCCGTTTCCAACGCCACGCGGCGTAGAGAGAGAGAAATTTCTCCTCGTGCTCGGATATCGATTGCCGGCACCCCGTGCGGCCCTAAACGCCCCTCTCGGCGCGGGAATACGCACACACACACACACACCCAGAGGGACTCCCCCGCGGAGCGAAATCGTACGGACGGATGGACCAGGGGGTCGGGTGGGCGTACAGGCAGTACAGAGCGGGGCTTTGTGTCGCTCTCCCCAGCGCGCGCGCGCTCATCCCGCGCGTACAGTCCACTGTGCTCGCGCCTATAGCTGCCTGCGAAGACACCCCCTGCGTCGGGCGGCCTCGTCGGCGGCCCCTTCCTTCCTTCCCCCGTTTCTTCGATCGATACTTCGCGCTTCGTTGTGTGCATGATACAACTATGTATGCGCCCTGCGTGCGGTTCAACCACCACCACCAACGGGTATCGTCGCGCGAAATTTCGTTTCGTCCGTCCATTCGTTGTTTGTTTGTTTGTTTGTTGTTCGTGGCTCCGGAGAGAGGGGACGCGACGACGACGATTAACGACGGAGCCCGGGGTGCTTTGGCCTCTGTCGTGTGCCCATTAATTATACATCCACACCCACGCGTGTACACTTTGAAACGCAACACCCCCCGCTCCGGAGCTGTTGATGATTACACTCGCGCCTCTCTCCGTTGGACGGGTCCAAAGCGACTTTCGCCAACGGACGTATACCCCGAAAAAGAGAGGATGCGCTGCACATATATGTATACCCTCGGCCGCGATGAGAGGCCCCGTCGGAGGCCCGCGATGTAATATCAGCCGGCCACCCGACGAGCGCGCGCCGCGGATCCGGCTGATTAGCCTTTCCTCCCGTCGGGGGGTTCGCGGACCGTCGTCTTTGATGTTGTAGTTGGCGCTATTGTTGCGCACGCCCAGGGGGTAGATCGGACGACCCGTCCGCTGATTCGCGATGCGCGAGACGGAGCGAGAGAGGGGGACGGAGGAAGTCGGACCGAGTCTTATTCTTGCGAACGGTGGAGGAGTACGGGTCGCGTGTACAGTTACGGCGAGGATTTTCGAGCTGTTAGCTGATCGAGGGTGGCTCGGCTCTCTGCTGAAGGATCAGATACTTCCTAGGGGGTGAGACACTTTATTCGTATGACGAACGGATGGTAAGCTACGATTGGCACTGAATTTTACTCGCGGTAGATTTGGAGTCTCGTCCCGAATTATTACTATTTTTTTTTTTTTTTTTTTTTTAGTATTTTCATAGTTTTTATTTTTTTAGTTTGTCGAAGTTTTACTTTGGCGACGAGCGAGTTTATTTAATTTTCGGTACGAATGAAAGTATCATCGGTGGATTGCTGATTCAACGCGAAAGCTTTTGTAGTCCGGAACGTAAACTCCATCTGCACGAAGCCAGAACATCCGTAATTTCGAGCATCGGCACACGAATTCAGCAGCAAATTAAGAGCAGCCTCTCGAACGCAGCGCCGATCGATTTTACGCACAAGAGTCCCTCGCGATGATCAGTCCATCAGAACTGTCGTACTCCTCCACCCCCGGAAACTCTCCCGAACAGGAAAATTTTATCGCAGAAGCCAAGCTGCAGTAGCGAGAGAGAGCGTCCCGCAAGCGCATTATAATTCCAGCCGCGCGACACTTAAGTGAGAGACTCGCCCTCCCAGAGTACACATCCTCCTCCTCCTCCTCCTCGTCGTCGTTATCGTCGCGCAAACTTATTACGCCGCTGCACCAGTGGCGCGCTCGCGCGGAAGCTAAATTATTTCTCCGCGGCTACTCCGTTTTTCCTTCCTCCCCCTCTTAATTTCGTTTTTCCAAGGCTGCTCCCTCGGTCCCTCCTATAATGCTGCAGCTACCCGTGGTGCAAATTCGATTCGCCAGCGCATCGCTTTGGCAGCGGTACTTTTATTCATTTACCGCGGGTCTATTTTGGCGCTCCGCTGCAGCGTGCATTATAGGATAAGCGAGTGCCGCTGCGCGTGGAATCGTCGATGGGCCGATAAACATTTCGGGACAACGGCACGGCAAATTTGCCCGACCATGGGGTGGCAGGAGTAAACGAAGCCTTTGGACGATCTCAGTATTTTTTGATGAAAAAACAATTTTTTTCTTCCCCCGTCGAGGGCGTAAATTATGTTGGGGGTACAGCGAGCTGTATACACCCGATGTCTTGCGAAATAGCCGAGCGTCAAGTGAGTCGTCGTCCCTGGCCCTGCCTGCGTGAAATATTATACTCGGAGTAAACGGATGGTTTCGTTTAAGGAAATTACTCGGCTGCCTGATCCCCAAATTAGGTAACTCGCGTGGGGTAGGCTCGACTCATAAACAACTCAAAACTTCCTTCTCGCGACCAACTTATTCTTTCGCCGTTTAATTATAATTATAATAGGGGAGCTTTACTTGGATTGAATTTCGTAAGGACAAATTACTGAAATTTGTTGAACATAAAAAAAAGTTATTACGATGCTCTGGATTATGTTTACCGAGCCGAAATACTGTGTAAGTAGTAGTACGATGGCGTTGCTTCATACGAGTCACGCACATGTACGCACCTGAGAACCCATGCCGGTATGGAATTTATTCATAATACGTCAATAAGTAAACAGTTGGAAGGCACAGGACGAAGTGCTTAGCTGGTGTCGCCCACACGCGCTCCGCATCCGTATAGGACGGACGGACAGACAGACCCGTTTGTTACGATCAACCTCTCCTTTCGGCGCACCACTGCACTGTAGTCTATTGTTGGGGCTAGCAAATCGAGCTTTTCCTCTCTCTCTTCCGAGTTGTTCTCTCAGTGGCTCTCAGTGTTTTTTTTTTTTTTTTTTTTTTTTTTTTTTTTTTTTTTTTTTTTTTTTCTTTTTTTTTTATTTTGTTGTATTGTTTTTGTTCATCCTTGATTCTTTTAAGAGGTTTTATTAATTTTTCCTACCTTGGGCACTTTTGCAACCCTGGTACACCCTCGATAGGAAAAATAGGATTCGCCCCCCATGTCCAACGGTCCCTCGTGCCCAGGGACCGCCCTGGAGAGATGCACATTTGTGAAGAAAACTACCATTTCTCATTCCGTTGTCAAATAGTAGTAGTAGTAGCAGTAGCTATAAGTACATAAACGAAAACACGCGCTCTTATAAAAAGTTGACAATCTTCAAATTGAAATCAAAAAGTTTCGCGAGCCCGAAAAATGTAATTTCATTTTACAATAGCAAGTTTCATCTCCTGGATTAGATCCAAAGCGAGCAGGATCCGAGAACACCGACGCGCGCCAAGTTAGCAAACTTTGCAAGGAAAAAAAGGAGCCTCCAATTTACTCGACCTCGAGAGTTCTCTCTCTCTCTCTCTCTCCCGGTAGTTTCGCGTGCAACGGATACAACGCACCTTTCGCAAATTACTTAATACGCCGAGCACACGAAACTACGTCGTCGACGACGATGCTGTGTGCATAACTTGGACTTTCTTCCGGTGTAGTTCGCAACGACGAAATCGTCCTCCTCCTCCAGCACTTATGGTGCAAGTAGTATAGGTACAATATTTGAACTCGTTGAGGAAAGTTAGCCCGAGGAGGAAAGTTTGCTTTGTCTGAGGCTCGGCGAGACCCAGCCCAGAAAGAATGGATATTCTCTTATCTCGTCCCCGGATCTTCGTGTATA
Source organism: Copidosoma aretas (assembly GCA_030522625.1). Classification (NCBI taxonomy): domain Eukaryota; kingdom Metazoa; phylum Arthropoda; class Insecta; order Hymenoptera; family Encyrtidae; genus Copidosoma; species Copidosoma aretas. Next base: position 15,632 of record JAPYYV010013916.1, read on the forward strand.
CGTATGAATAAAGTTTATTTCGAAATCTACGGAAATAGAGTTCTAGCTGCTGGGAATCAAAATTATAACAGTCCACCGCACTCGTAATTACAACTCCAATAGAATCTCAAAGTCAAAGACACCCCTCATGATCTCTGTACCAAAGAATATCGCGAGCTTTCAATTAAGGAAACGACAAAAAAAAAAGTATCAAAAGAGCGTTAAATCACCGCTGCTCCCCGTATAATGTATACTCTCACAATGTGTCAACTCCAAGAATCTCGGAGCACAAACGGACTCGTCATTAGCGCCCCGTAAGCTCAGCTTCTCTCGGGTCGAGCACAGCTCGGCTGTAATCAAGTGTCCCCGTTCTATCTCTCTTTTCGTCTCTATTGTGTTATAGGCGTGTCGACTTGAGACGACTGTTCCTTCAAGTTTCGGGGTCTCGGTTGCTCTCGCTCCTTGTTATATAAGTATGCGTGCGCGATTTAAAACACCGATCTCGTTTGAAAACGAAAATTTATTCGCTCAACCGAATAGCCGTCTATACCTATTTGACCGAACCATATCGATGCGATTCATCCATAAATAGCGGAGATCGGATAAGCCGATTGTGAAAAATAAAATAAATTGAGACCGGCCGCACTCAAGGAATAAAAATGATGGACCGTAGATCAGCGTACCCAACATTTTTATAGTCAGTACATAGCTGGCTATATAATATGCTCCATGCAACGTTCATCGATCTCCCCCCGTTGATTGTGATTTTTCCCCTCCTGCCC
>JAPYYV010013917.1:0-11893 GCA_030522625.1 Copidosoma aretas
TCTTTTCGCTTTTTCTTTTTTTTTATTTCAAAAGAGAGAAACAGAGTCGGGTCTCGCGCTCGGCTGCATCGGAAACGAGGAAAGTCAATTGTCGTGCAATTTTCTAGCCCGTGATTTTCTTCTCCTGTGGCCGCGTGTATATTATACGTACCCGCGAGGTGGGAAACCCGGTTCCGCTGGAATCGCTAATTGAACGTGTAAATCGTCCCTTGAATTATTCATCAGCGATTACGTCTCGTTGCGTTTCTCGCTCCCGCGTGATCGGGCCGTTTGACAATTTACAGAATGTCGAAAGTTTTTTTTCCCCGAAAGCGAAGAGCGCATTATACCATAGGGTAAAACGGAACTGCCTGTCCCGCATTGTCGACAAATTTGCACATTTCTTGCAGCGAAAGGAAAGAAAAAACATGGATGCGTACATTGCAAAATCCCAATCCCAAGTACAAGTGACGCGGTTCCAAAGTCTAATGAGCGTCGCCGTACCCACAACATCCGAGCAAAGAGAGAAATAATAACCATCACTGCTATTTTTCCATTAAATCATCGGGCGGTTGTTCATGGTAAGGTGATTAATACACCGCGATGGTTACGCAAGCCTATGTTATGATAGGGAACACGGCGGGATAGGCGCTTAAATTTTCAGTCGGCCATCATTCGTCGTGGCCCATTATATGTGTCATGCGCGCGTGGAATTATACATGCCGGGAAAAGGCGACTGTCAGTCCTTCCGAGCTCGTGGTGTATATACTTTAGAAAGTAGCTAATGTACCTTTGCGAGTAATTATTTCTTCCCCAAGCACGGCCATGCATCCATATACGATGTACGACGATGGGCCCCCAGTAGACCTTTCTCCTCGGTAATGTTTATTTGTTCAAAAGGCGACGCTCGAATGCTCGTGTCTCCGATGATGAAAGAAGGAAAAAAAAATCATCCCACGGAGCTTTATGGCCCACTCTTACGTTGCCGGGAAACCGAAATCGAAATAGTGCAGGAAGTTACGAGAGGACTGATAAACAAACAAAAAAAAAACATCCGATGTTACATCGACGTTTTTGGCTACTGCCACCGCTGCAACTGTTACGCCTCTGTTTTTTTTGTTCTCTCCCCCCCCACACACACTTTACGTCACAGTCGTCGTGCAGATATATTATATTGAACGGCAATTCGAGCCCGATCCGCGAAATAAAACGCAGCAGCAGTTTCCGCGGTCGCGCAATCGAGCGCGTGTTTATCGCCGGGCGCGGGCCGTAACCCTATTACGCGCTAATCTCCGTGTGAATATATCTTAGCATAACCACTTGTATACGGTACGGAGCAGATTTGCCGCTGTTCGCCGTAATTCCTTCCTCCGTTTACTTTTTCCGTCGAGATAGTACGAGCTTACCTCACTGGAACAATAAAATTATGCGCCTCGTGCCCCCGCGCGGGGGTGCACAGTGCAGCATAGGCTGATTCCGTTTATGCCATCGGCCAATTATGATCCCGGCGTCGAGATTAACAACGTTCGCGAACCGATTCTTTTTTTGCGCCTCCGCGGTGATATATAAATAAGTATATCCTCCGACACGGCTATCGTTCTTCCACTGCACTCGGCTGAATCTCCTCGCACGCAAAAGCGCTCCAAGATCGAAACAATCGAGTCGGCCTTCGCGCGGATGGCTCGAAAATCCAGCGCAAGGCGCAATTATTGTGTGGGCGTGCCGTGCTTATTTACACCTCGATACGCCGGGAATACCAAAAGTTCGGGGGCTGCTTCCCCTTAATAAACAGGCCCGTGCGGCTTTCCGGCGTTTTCCACCGCCGCGGCGTACGGCGGCGACCGAGCCTCCGGGTAGTTGCATATTCAGCGGATGCAGATTTCGACTACCGCCCGCGCACCCGCGCCCAGATGGCCCCCCCCCCCCCCCTGCGACGACGACGGCGAAACAATACATTAATTAGCCGCCGCCGGCCCTACGAGGCTTCTCCAGAGGCAGCCGGTCCGCGACCCTCCCCCGCCCGCTCTCCCGAGGTACTCTGCCTCCTCCTCCTCCTACGTCTGTGTATCCTATACATATGCGTGGCTCGGTTGCCATTGTTCTGCCATTTTTATCAGCTGATTGCCGTAATGAAAGGGAAATCGCTGCTGCCGTACCGCGTCCGTTATACGTATATAGTGCTCTCATCCGCGCGTTACCAAAACCCCTCCTCGCTGCGTAATTGTCGTTGTCTTTGTTTCCTTTTTATCTCCAAATATTCGTTCAACTGATATTCAATGCAATTTTGGACGATCCGGTGTGCTTGAAATCACGTGACATTCCTATACACCTTTCGAGGAGCCGAATGAAAATCGAGTAAATTACGCCATAAAACTGACGACTGGTCTACAGCGCGATGCGCAACTCCGTTTTTAAAGATTCGGTCCGCGGCACAACGAAATTTTCAATGATCGCCCACGTAACGTCTCGCGTTCATGACAATGTAAAAGTTATAATACTTTTAAACAAAATCATTGCACTGCTCGCGCATCATCAGACCTACACGTGGCAAATATTTTTACGTTCGCGCCCGTCACCCGAGCGCTATATTCCAAACACGCAACCGTCATTACGCCCATCCCCGAGTCCCTCGAATGGCCATCTCCAAAACGACGACATCAGGCATTGCAGAGGGAGCACCTCTCTATCTCTGACGGTCGTTTCTGCGAGAGGAAAATGTCCCGTGCGAGCGAGAGTATGTAAGCCGATGGAGCCGAGTGGAGCGCCGCAGTATGCTCGCTCTCCTCCGAATAGGTATACAGCAGCCACACCCATCGATCCGCGGTCGCGGGGCGTAATCTTCCTCTCGGGGAAAGATACCTGCGATGGGGTTCGGAGCTCGGGTGTACTCCTCCTCTCCGGCTTCCTCGACCACTCCGCGGTGGTTTCGACTTACGCGCTCGATCGGACGGGATTAAAGTAAGTAAGGGGAGTAAGAGGAGACACACCCTCCCGCATACCCTTCGCTGCCTCGATAAATATCGAGCGATGGTGGAGGAGGAGGAGAAGCTGTACCGTCATCATGCCCGTCGAGGAACGCGATTTATGGCTCGGAGAGATGTATATATGCCGGCCGGGGGGTGTGTCTGCGTGTGCTCGAGTGCGTTCGGAAGATCTTGTGCTTTGACTCTCCCTCTGTGTGTGCGTTTGTTTACCAGGGACTGACTGGTCGTCGTGGGGCGAAAGTAGGTCGCGGTGCGGTCTGTTTGCCCGAACGCGTTAGTACATCAAATCAATCTGTAAAAAAGAATTATTGTTATACATCGTGGCATCTTCTTTCGAAGTCAATAATCCAAACAACTATTGAAATAACACAATTATACCATTGGCTGTTTTTACTTTACTCTGATCAGCGTGAACAATGCGAGAGCAGAGCCCTTGATTTTTAACAATAGAAACTTCGTGTTATTACTTAATCGAAGATTGTATTGAAACGTAAAAGTCATTAAAAAAAACTTACTCATTTTAAGCACACTTCGAAAGATATATTTAAACTTTATTACTGTAATTCATCTTATTCGTCTAATTTCTTTTTCTTTTTTAACAAGTTTGTACGTTAAACTCAAATATTTTATCGTGAACTCTAGCACAATTTTGTACAAACGTAAAATAAAAATCATCTACTCCCAAAAGCTTCAATAGAAATTATTCTCCTTTTTGAAATAGGATATTGAATGGCTGAGTATTACAAGTGATCTCGTTGATGTTGCACTGTGCATCTATTTGAGGCTTCGAAGTAATAACAGTTACGGTTTCCTAAACTGTTCTTGTGCCATTGTGTATATTGAATGAATAGCGGAGCTCGTATACCAATTTATCTCTATCTATGAACTCGACGAGCCATCAACACTCCGAAGCACCAGGGCGGCAATCCATTGTGATTTAAATTTAATTTGAATCGGGTTGGGCGGGAGAAATATTTTTTTCGCGCTGTTAAATGCATTCCACAGATGTGGACCATCGATATAGGAAATGGCTTTTCGATCAGCAGGATGGAATGAAAAAAAAAAAAAAAAAAGTGGCAACTATATAGACCATAAATCTCGAGTTACCAAACAGAATTTTCTCCCACGCGGTTCGCCGTTGCGGCGGTCTGAGATTCTTCTCCTCTGATTTTGCGTGACTATATGTATATACCTTGCGGAATGACGTCAGGATTTACGTGCGCGCGGAGGCACGCAGAAACGGGAGGAATCACTTCTTGCGACAGATATGCAAAAACGCAGATAACCCAGAAAAATATCAAATGACGCAGAGCACGAGTATCCGCCGCGCCGTGCGTGATTCACGTAAAAGTTTGAAATTTTCTTGCTTTTTTCTTTCCTACTCGCATCTCAAATATTTTCGATATTCAATAACTCACTTTCCGCGCGAGTTTCATAATTACGAGAGATTTACGGAGCAGCCATGAACGCGTTCTCCTCGATTCGGCCGCGTCGTCTTGGTTCTTCAATCCTTCCCATTTAAAAAGATCGCGGTTGCGAAACGCCGCGCTGCACGTGTGTGTGTGTGTCTCCGTCCGTTTGCGCTGCCTATTAAACGATCGGGAAAATGGAAACTCTGCCAAGGATGCGAGAAATGCGGGACAAGGAAAACTCAGCTCGTTCCCCCTCGCCTCGCTCTTTGGCACTCTTGCGCTCGTTGAGCGTGTCTCTCGAGAGTTCGCTGAAACCCCGCGAGCGCGGGTAATCGAATTGTTCCGGCGGTCGATACACCCGCCCGTGGTGCGCTTTTTTTTTTCATGCCCGACAGGCGCGTTGGTTGGCGCGAAGAAATCATGGAGATCGGCAATCTGCGCAATCAAACGCGCCTGATTTGTATTTTGTAGAAAAAAAAGTGGGACTGAAACTGTATGGACTGGAGAAAATACATTTTTAAATAAATATAGGCACAGATCTGGGTTAACGATATTCTTCTTCGAGAATCGCACGAATAATCACGCGAGATTTGTTTTTGAGATTATTTTTATTTTATTACCCATGAAAAATTATAAGTGCGCTGCCGAGTAATAGACTTGTTGCGAAACAAAAGGATATAATTACAGTGGGTGTAATGCATATTTCGTCGAAAGAAGACGTGTTTTAAAATAAACACTTTTCAAGACGACAAAATATTGAAAAATGATGAAAAGAAAGCTGGCGTATTGCTCCTGTGATTTCTAAAATTAATTGCGTCTCGTTGTCGCAAGGGATTCTCCAAATCTGCGGTACAATTACGGCCCATATTATACACGGGAGTCACGAAAACGCGCACAATCGTATCTCTCGTTCGATTTTAATTATGATCCGCGCGAGATTCATCTTCCATTGTGTCGATGCGGCGAAAAAACGAGCCGAGCAGGCGCTGAAAATTTTATCACCCGCGCGTCTATTCCCAATTATTGTAAAGTATAATTACTTTCTAATAAAGCTAAATGCCCTTCTCACGTTTCTCCTAATGACGTTGAATCAGGAATCAAACAAAAGTGCATTATGTCTACCTCGCGGTGCCGACCGCACGCGACGCCGCAACATCACGGCACAGTAGCACGAAGCGGAAAATACATAGCATTATAGAGCCCATCGAAAGTTGCTCGTCAAACGGCCGCTGCATTTCATCTCGTCGGAATTTAGAGAGTTTCCACAGCAGCCTCGCTCGAGCTGTAAACGGCAACGAAAAGCCGCAAAAACAAATAAATTAATCAATCTGCAAATCATCGGCGGATATGCCAACGTCGTTGCCCGTACAAATGGTGTATACACTGCAGATACGCAGTGTGGATATTCCTTCTCTAAAATCTCTTCCTAAAATCAATTACGTCTCATTAGCGGAGCGAAACAGATCTTCCGTGCGAATGTATAATACGCCGCGCTCTCCGCTCCGATGCCGTGTATACTACGGAGGGACACGATGCCACTGCACAAGCGCTCCGCGAGGATTTTCTTTTTTCTCCTTCGCTCTGAGCCGCGCGCGGGAGAAAGGGGAGGACTGGGAATTAGCTGGAAGGACCAATTATCATCAGAGTATTATTTACCTACTTTTGTTTTCTCACCTTTGGCCCGTACGTTTCTCTTTTCGTCCCGATCGGTGGGATCGCGGATCCACCGCTGTACCAACTGGGCGGACTCCGCTCTTGCATCACCGACTTCGGCGCGGGGGAGAAAGAAGAGAGGAAAACAAAAAACTTGCTCCGATCGCAATCACCCGAAGCGGCCGAGAACTTCCACACAAACAAGCGAAAGGAGGAAAAAGCTCTCGTGGAAGGGGAGAAAAAAGGAAAAACCCTCGCTTCTCCCTGTCATCATCGAAGCGTCGCTCGAGCGCCCGCAAGCCGGAGGAATATAATTACACGACTCGGCGAGCCGCGGCAAGTTTGCCGAAGCGACGCAGAGACGCTGGTTTGCAAATTTCGCTCGACACACGCGCGGAATAACGAGCGCCGTTTGATTTTCCCGGCGTTTATTTCCGACGCCGCGGAGGGATCGAATTATGTAGGTCAGGGAGCGCGGCGCCCAGGTCGATTCGCGCGAGGGGGTGACGAACGGCGGAGTGCGCGCCTGCTCGCCGGAGCTGGGGGGTGGGGGGCGGGGGAGATAAGACTCGGAATTATTCAAATGGTATGTACGGCGAAGGAGGCGACGCGAGTATACGTATATATGCGTGTAAGGGAGGAGACCGGGGGCGCCCGCTCGCAAATTGCGGGCTTCCGTTCGCGGCACCTGGGGCCCGCCCCCCCCAAGCCGTAACTCTCCCGTTCCTCGACCCCTTTCGAACTAATCTGTCTTACTTTCCCCGAACTTCGCGTCCCTCCCACCCCGCGTGGCCTCCACTTCTTCTCATTTTTCTCGCCGCTCCGAAGTTTGTCCCGCCCCGTGGTATCCGGAAGAGATTAGAATTCGCGAGTTTCCTTCGCTTATCATCGGTCGAGTCCTCCGGGGGGAGGCATAAACAGGGGGCGTGTTTTAATTTCCGGATCGGCCCAGTTTCGCGAGCTACCGTTTGGGTTTGGGTTAGCGATGAAAAACAGTGTACTTTGAATCTTACGACGCAAAAACAAACGACGTGCCGCGTTGTAAATTTGACAGCTACCGATACAACGGCCGTATCTCTCACTCGAGGTGATTGCAATTAATAATGATTATTATGTCCCTCCTTCGCGCAACCGTAACGAGTAGGTATCATCAGCTCCTTGATCGTCCACGCGCTTATACAGTCATTTATATACATATATGATATACCCGAGACGATCTCTGTCGCCGAAAGCGATACCTCGTCCACGCCTCCGTGACAGTGTAATTTCCGCGTGTGAGAATCTGTGCGCGTGAAATTTAAATGTTGTGGGCGTACAACTGTGTAACTTGTTACTGTGTATAATCGTGTACATGCATTTAATGCTCAAGTGCAATGTGTACAGACACACACACCTATACCCCTGACGATTAGTCGTTCGCGTGTGCACCGTATAATACTTACTTGCAGCTGTTTGTTCAATTCTGCGAGCGCGTGTATGTATTATATGTATACGCGTGCTACATCGATGCGCTGTCTCCTTTAGCCTGTAACGTATAAGGTTACGCTGATTAACGACGTGTTGAACTACTGGCGCGCCGAGCGCGTTGTTTTAGCATTCGTATAAATACAATGTCGTCCTTGTACGTTCGTTCGTTTGTTTATGTCGTTAATCAACTAATCGACGCAGCTGTACTCCTGCTCGGGGTTTTAGCACAACACGGACATCTCGTTCATACGAGCGTTTAGAACATTTTCATCCAACCGACATCGGGAGCTTGGAAAGAAGGGGAAAAAAAAAAAAAAAAAATTACAAAGAGAAGCGAAGAGAAACGAGCGAAATAATTATCGGAAAGATGCTGGAGCCCCGACATCTTCAGAGATAAGGAGAGGGGGGGGGGAGGAAAACTCACGGAGCAGCTGCACACGTGCGCTCTTGGCACAGTTGGCGCGGAACTCTGCTGGGCCCAAAACTGAGATATCCCCCTCCCCCACCTTTGCCTTTCATCTTCAGCTCTCATCTCCCATCTAGAGTAGTCACGTACAGAACGGAGAGTCTGCAGTTATACAGTGGCGCTTCCTATATACATGTAATATATGCGCGAAAGTAGTTCACGAATGCAGATTGTGTCGTGCGATGTTCTTCCACACACACACACACACTCACTGCACAGAAGCTGTAGCAGCAATGGCGGCGGCGAGTAATTACCGTTAATTGCGCGAGGTGCAATTGTTGGTTTTAATTGCTCGGAGCAGCCTGCTGCATATATATATATATATATATATATATATATGTACGCGGTGACGATCTCTTTCGGCCCGTGTCCGTGACTGTATACGTGTGCAGCAGAGGCGAGAGAAGGGATCCCCCTGAACGGTGATGACTGTGTGTGTATACTGCACCGCCATCCTGTCGAAATGCATTAGAAGACGCTGCTGTTGCAGCATCTCTACAGTATACATATGGTACAACATCGTTACACTCTGGTGTAATTGAATAATTTGAAAATGATATGGAAGGATGTGCCGCGCGTGGTGCTCTTTTATGCTCTTTCGGAGGAGATTAGATTTTAGATTGCGAAAGCTGGATGTATGATTGGCCGTTTATATAGTGACTGCAGCGGTCCCTTTGTATTCGAATTAATTAATGGACGCTTTAAATGAGGGTTTTTCTTTTTCCGTGGTCGCGCCATAGTTAAATGTGATGTATATCGCGCGAACAAACGGATGAGAATAGATGGTGACGCGTTGTGAAACGAACAAAAGAAGAAATATCGAATTTATGAAAAATACCGGCTCTTCCATCATTATTATTATTGTGTCGTACATCATACAATAATGATATGATGCTGAAATTCCAACCGATACGATTAATACACTCCGTGTGACAAGTATTAAGGAACTCGCGCCTCCAGACGACATGATACTCGTGCAGTGTGTTTTTGAAAACGTCGAGAGTTAAAATACTTGTTTCACAACAACGACGACAACAACGGCGCACACACCGCGTCGAATTACGGAATCGTGCGCTGCCCAACACTCGATACTCATAGGCGCGCGTTAATCCCGCGTAACGAGGGGGAAGGAGGGAAAGAAAAAAAAAAATTTTAATAAGCATCGAACACACGAGCGCGCGCGCGCGCGAGCACGGAAAAACGATCATTTAACGCACGCATAATGGCATTCCTCGATTCCGCGTTCACCCACTGTATGGCCAATCAGACGCATTAATAAAAACATACGCGCGCGGGAGTACAAACAACGCGCGTGTCTGTGCACCTGTATCGTATAGAGTATACAAGCGTACAAACACGTGCGCCAGAAACGCGGAATCGCGAGAGGAGGGATGCTTGATGGCAGATATCTCTCTCCGAACTTTCTATGCGCCTGCTCGTCGTGGTGCACCGCATCGCAAGACACGTGTTTCAGGCCCCCGGGGAGGTATATGCGGCGGATAACGGGTAGCAGCTTTGGAAAATGCAACCGCACGGCAGTTGTACACGGGGGGGGGAGTATATACGTAATTAAATTAAACAGGAAGGAATGCAGGCCGGTAATTAGCGCGCGCAGTGCTAAGTACCGCGCGCGCGCGGGCCTCGATTAGGGGTACCCCCCCCCCCCCCCCCCCCCCCCCGCGCCGAGCGGCCGCGGGCTTTTACGACAAGAAAGCAGCCGCATTTTTCCTCTGCGTCTGCTTTTGTCTTGGGTCGTTGCAAGAAAATTCGTGGGAAACATTCCCCTCCCGTGTAGGTATTTTACTGGTCGTGCGCGGAAATTTGTCGCGCGTGCGGGGAAAAATCGGGAAAACTTTTCACGCGTCAATCATCGCGACCGCGACAATTCGTTGACGGCCAATTAGCGCCCGTTATACACCGTATCGAAGGAACGATCTCGCGTTCGCGTTGAATGTACAATCGCATGTATAGGTGGGGGTACGAACGCGAGCTGCGGCTTTTCTCGTCCCGAAACGCTGTACGCAACGAATCCGGCCGGCCATTAATCTCCAGCAAGCACATTATAAGCCCCGGGGTATCGATTCGCGCCCTCCCCCACTACATGCATGTGTGTATACCTAATTTTCTCGATAAATTCGCCGGAGCGCGAGGAGGAGGGGGGTGCAGGGTAGGAAGGAGAACGCGTATACTGCACCGGGGCAACAAGCAACTGCATCAGCTATATATACACCGCAACGGGAAATCGAACGCGGCCCGTCGTCGCGTTATCTCCGCGATTAGAGTCTATACGTATATATATATGCGAATCGCTTCGACTTGCGAAATTCAATTACGCCTAATGGGACGGAGGATGCGCGCTCGCGAGATGGTCCATTATACGCGCGGCGCACGGATGAGAGTGATGGTTGGTAATTATTGTTGTTATTGTTACACAGCTGCGGGGACGGTCGTTATTTTCGAGGTTTTTGAGCGATGGGACGATTACTCGAACGATTAGCGCAGATAATAGTCCGCGCTTGTGAAAGGCGCGTCTGGTGGCTGATTGAGTGGTTCGTGCGTACCAGCGGTTGGTTATTAGGCAACGGGGCATTCGGGTATACTTTTGTCGAACCGCCGCTCCTCGGTTTTCCAATCGCGACGCTCCAGGCGAAGAGCGAGGGGGGATCGAGTCATTGCCCCTTATTGCGGAACACAGATGCGCGCAGGCTGTCGAGGGTATAGAGCCCCGTGCAGAACACTCCATACAAGAACGAGAAACCGCATGAGAATCGAATCGGTCTCGCGAAGCTCACCTCGAGTTTTTTTTCACCGCGCGTTTATTGATTCGTAAATTACACACGTTGCACGCTGCACCGCGCGCGATGGCAGGTCGATAAATCAACGACGCCCCTCTCGCTCGCTCTGTGCCCGGGCGCCGCGAGCCGCCCCTGCGCCCGCGGGGAGTTGGATTAATTTTTTATCGCGACACCCGAAACATCGACCATACCCCGGCTGCTGGGGGACTGTGTGTACACATGCATGCCGTACGAGTGGGCATCGCGGGCGCGCACCGAGATTTTCCGAGACCCGCGCGCATTCGTTTAAATACAATGAGGCCGCGCGCTGATTTACCGCCTCGGAAACGTGCTTTATGAACACCGCTGGCGCGTACGTATACTCGCTACTGCGGCCGGGCGAAATTCCAGCGCCGTTTCGAAATCCTCCTCTCCGGTATACAGAGGTAAAGTAGCGAAGTTGATTTTTTTTTTTTTTCCAAAAGCAGTACAACTATATATATACGTATGTTTGTGTAAACAACGGCGAAACGCGCGCTCGGTATACCTGCAAGAGTGAGTATAGTACCGTTACTGCCGAGCGTCAGCATCGGCGTATCTCTCCATCCGCGTCCCTCGTTTGCATGCAAATGTCTTCATCGGAGTTAAACGAACGACTCCGCGGGGTCAATCGAACGTGTGCACGCGTATGTATACAATGCGGCCTTTCGTCCATCAGCCGATAATCGCGTGCAGCTGCTGCATCGTAGGCACGACGCGAGATAAGAGAAGCTTCATCGATTCCCATCGACCCGATCGTCTGGCGTCCGAGAATACATTACAACGCCCCGCTCTAACTTTTTACGCTTTCCGCCCTATGTACTCCATCGCCAGCGAAGGTATAATATTCGATTCCCGAGTACAATGATCATCATCATCCGTCGCCCCGGAAGTCGGGCGAATATAACGATATCATCAAGCCAGCGCAAAGAGCACCCCCGCGCGCGCTGATTGCCGTCAATTACACGATCAGCGCCCCAACGCGAACCGCAGCATGCGCGTTGTACCCCGATACAGCCCAAGTAGGTAAACTATGCCGACTCCAGCACATGCCGATTCCAGCACACCCCCACCCTCTGGGTGCTCACGTGACTGTACACGAACGGACGCAAGTGTGCT
>JAPYYV010013918.1:0-17425 GCA_030522625.1 Copidosoma aretas
ATACAACCAAAAAAAAGAAGACCACAAAAAAAAAAAAAGGACACACGAAACAAACAAAAAAAACAAAAAAAAAAAAAAAAAAAAACAAAAAAACACAAAAAAAAAAAAAAAAAAAAAAAAAAAAAAAAAAAAAAGAATAAAAAAACCTAGAAGCACCGAGAAGAGAAAAGCCCGCGGCCGTAAGACAGCGGGTTAATCCAGCCGGGCGAGAGAAAATAAATCGCCGGTTAATTACGGGCCCGTGTATCAATTAGCCGGAGCAACAAATTCCCTCGCAGCAGCACTAGTTTTCTTGCTCCGCCGCTCGGCTGATTAACAGAGGAGGAGGAGGTGGAGGAGGGCTCGGAAGAGTTGCGAGGGGCGAAAAATGAGGGAGGCTCTTGGTAGAAAAGAAAAAAAAGGGAGGAGGGGAAAGACGAGCTGAAGAAGGAGCAGCCAGCCCGCAGAAGATCGTTGCCCGGCTAAGCCCCTCCAGCGCTCCTTCTTTCTCCCTTCCGCGGAGGAAACTTTCCATCGAGTCTCTCTCTCGGCTGCTTTTTATCCGCGTTTTACCCCGAACGCTGCGTGACGTAATTAGTCGCGAGCTCGTACAGTGCCGACTTGGCTGCTTCTTCTTCCGTTCACCGGTGCTTTTTTCAGACAGATCGGGAGCAGAGACAGAAGGGGAGGAACTCTCTGACTTGGGTGTCGTATTAATACCCGTAGTCGTGTAAACTCAAGTTTCGTTAAATATCACGCCGAGGCTTATTTTGATCGGCGGGCTTCGTTGTCGGTCGGATTTTTCTCGACTTATTTCGCTTGGCGAGCTTCTTCGTCGCACTGGGCGGAGAGAGATTAGATACAAATTTCGTGTTTGTCGGGCGATGTTTATCGGTGCCGGTGGTTTTGCGCGATCGAAGAGTCAGAGCAAATGTTATTTATCTTTCAAAGATATAAATAATTATGAATTTGATACAAAAAATTTTTTTTTGAAATGTCATGCCAAAGAGCTTCTCGTGTATATTAATATAATGTATGCGTACATTGGACGTCTAAATATCAGTATTCATAATAAGTAAATAATAAACCATGTAATTCTAGAATTATGTGATAATATTCATTATAAAGAAGAGTAAAAGTGAGATGGATCAACTAATTATAGCTAATAGCAGATAAAGAACTGTTATTTCAGACAATTAATCCTTTGCAAATCGTTTGAAATCGTCAACATCACACCTTTCCTCAACTCAAGATCTTATCATCTACCCTATAGCAACCCCCTCTTCACACAGACCCTTTCCGTATACACAATCACATTGTACCAAAATCCAGAGCTGAAAGTGGCTCCGAACTTACGCACAGAGTCCCTCTTTGCATCTCCCGAGTCTCTCAGCTTCGGTAATCGCTTACTTATTGTCTAAGTACGTATCGTTCCGTCTACACTGTCGAGAAGCCAGTCTATCCTCTCAACGCCTTCAAGCTATTCTTACGACTGAACGGAGATGCTTAGCGATTGTGTATTCAGTGGTTTTGCGCGTGAATTGAGGTTTTATTGTTTGAAAGGTACCACGTGTTGTACGATATACACACGATAATTAAAAAAAATACCTTCTTAGTGCTTTAAATATAAATTAATCAAAAGATTATTAAAATGACAATACATTCAAAATCACACAATGTGTAGCCTACCAAAAAAATCCATCGAACAACGAGCATAAAGTGATAATAAAAATAGTTTCCTCGCAGCCATCACCCGTTTCTCACAATCCTACCTTTAGCTTTGAAAAAGCACCTTTCACATCCTTTCACCGCTCCACGAGCCACGCTCGCTCCTCTCATAAATATATACGTGCAGGCACAAAAATTTCATTCCGTGTCCCGCGTATCGTATATCTTTACACATACAGGGAGAGGTGACGGTGATTGGCGCCGATCGATTTTTCATACATGCCGATCAGTAGCTCCCCCGACACACAAACGACGCTTCGGGAGAGAGAAACCATATACCTTTCGGGGCTTTCAGTATCATCTTTTCACGGCTCAGCGCAGCCTTTTCTTTTTTAGTGCCCCGATGCATTACTCGCTCGGTTTCTTAGATGTTTTGTGTTCCCTTTGTGGAGAGCTGGTATATGTATTTTTCACAGTGGTTGGTTGGGCTGAAAGATCGGCTGTTTGATATTTTTAGCCAGTTTTGGGTTGGATCTTTGGGCGCGGCTTGGTTTTTCAATGGTATTTTACCCAGGCCGCGTGAAAAATTGTGAGTTTTGCAAAGGTTTTGAAGAGCCTATACCAGTGTGCAAGTATTATAGATCTTTTTGCAAACTTTCTGCTTGTAATATATATGAGTTTGTAAAAAAATATAATACGGTTTCTTAATATTGAAAATGATATGAATCAAGTAATTTATTTATAGCTACGAAAAAAATCAATAAAATACATATGCGATGAAACATATGAAGTACAAAAGGGGAATTTGAAAAAGGGTTATTGGAATATGTGTCCAACAAAGTCCCGCAAACTTTGTCCAGTACGAAATTTTCGCAAAACATTTCAAAACTTCTAGTTTTACGCGTAATACCATATTCTTATAGAGACTTTAAAAAATCTAGTCTCGATTTAAGAAGAATCTAGTCATAACCGTCGCTTATCCTAATACACCAAGTCTCCTCTCCCAGAAAGAAAACGGTTAAGGGGCTCGAACGTCTTTAAACGAATTAAAGATAAGTCCCCCAAAGAATGTCCGTCACGTGCAGCCATACCGTTTGCAACGGCAGCTAATTGCTCAATTACCATACATCCAAGGCCCGGGAGACATTGAAACCATAGGCGAACAAAGCAAAGTCGTCGGTGCGCAGGGATCGAGCCATCGAGACAATGATATCCATGAGAAGAGGAAGAGGGAAAAAAAAATGGACTACGCTCAGCGGGAAAGAGCAGGAATCCCCAAGCGCTCGATCAAAGGGGGTTGGTTATTCGTTGTGCACGAAGCTGCAGGCTAATTATCCCCAGCTCATTTGTTTGACAAAACAAGCGACTCGGCAAAAAAAAATGAACGAAACCTCTAACCTGAAAAGTAACAGCGATACCGCATGGAGAAGAGAAAGAAGTATCGCTCGAAAAAAAGTTGACCACGTGAGTATCGCGGTATTACACAAGGAGCGTACAACATCAGAAGCGGCGAGGAGCGGAATATGAAAAGGGAGTGCGAGAGAAGCACAATGGAGCGCCCGGACTAGATATATATATATATATATATATATATATATCGGGTAAGTAGAGCGAGACGCGCTCATTGTGTGTACGTGTGTGTGAAGCCAAGGTGTATTATACTCATCCCTCTCTTTAGGCTCTCCAGAGCCGACACATTCGTATAACATATACAAATGACGTACTTGAGTGTGTGTTTGGGGCGAGTAATGCAGATACGCGCGGCTTCTTTTGCGCCTCGCTTTTCTTCTCCCCTACAGGCGCTTCCACTCATTGTTCGACCCATTATCTGATGTGATTAGTCGATGATGCAGGTAAAGCTGCCGCGGGGGGTCCTATTTTGCACCGTATCCCTCTCCCCTGCATATTGTAAGCGAGTCGCCAGCGTTTAGAGAATGAAAACAAAACTCCGGGACGCGTGATACATTTTTAGTGGACTTTATAGCTAAGCTTGTACCTAATACGAGTAGCTGTCTTGAGGTGCAGAATACGAGTTTGATGGTAAATTTTTTTATTGCAGGCGAGTGAAAAATCTGACGACTAATGAGGCATGTGTATGAAAAAAAAAAAAAAAAAAAAAAAAAAAAAACAACAAGTTGTTCGCAGGAATCGTAAATAGCTAGCACATAAAAGTTTATTTACACCGATAGAAATAATATTGTTGTGCGAGAACGTAATTTTAGAGTAAAAATTGTTATCGTGTAATTGTAGAAACAGAGAAAAACACCCTCACTAGCATCTTACGATTAGATAATTCTTGAGGATAGTAATTTTTATTACAATATCTCGATACTTTTATCAAAAGAATTTTAATAATCTTTTAGCTGTGTATCCAGCATTACTATACTCTCAAGAAGTAAGGCAGAACATCGAGGGGAGCTGGATAGTTATATATCCAATCATGACCTTTGTAAACAGTTCCCGTCCTCGGATCCTTCCACCGGCCAAGCGGAAGGTAAACGTTGCGAGAGGTCGCTCCTTCTTCGATGATAGGAGCTACTAGAATGTCTTCTCCTAAAAGGAACTCTGTAACGGAGTGAATGATGAATTCTCGTTAATGTAGTCAGATCAGTTATTCGGAATTCGGATATGAATAGTATCATTTATTACCATCATTGATCTTGTGGGCTTCAGTGTTTGCAGGATCCGTCCACCAGATCGGTGTGTTTATCGGAGCACCAGTGTTCACAGCTTTCTTCATGAGTTCAATTATCTTTGGTGAATACTGAGCGTGCAGATCGGTGTAGGTTTTGCTGATCCTAATCGTCTGCAAAGATTTTTTACAGAAATTGTAGTCCATTTGGTTTCAAAGTTTTAGAGAAGACACATCTTTCATAAACGAAATCAGAATCCTTACCTCGTTGTCATAGTCCCAGGGCACGAACGAATACTGCATAGAAGGCATAAAGACGTTAGCCTGCAGCCACCTTATAAACAGCTCCTTTGATGGCAACTGCGTACTGTTGACCACACTGTTCACGTACCCATTACCACCGATCATATCCGGCAGAACGAAGACGTAGCCGTTCAAGTTCATCTGCAGCAGGGTGGTGATCAGAGTAGGCAGCCCATTGTTCCACGTCCACCTTGAGTCCTTGTCGATCATTCGCACAAAAATGGGCAGCTCCTGACTCCTCCAGCCGACTCGCACCTCGATAGTGTCGTCAAAGTTCTTGGCTAGGGTGTTCGTGTAGTTCAGAGTGTAAATGCCGGGCAGCAATTCCGATGGTCCTGTCAGCTGTGGTCTCTCCCCGGGCAACCAGGACGTCTCGCCAGCGTCAAATTTGAAGCTGTCAATTCCCAGGGCCTGGATCTTCTTTAAACGACCCACCCACCACTGGACGGCCTTTGGGTTGGTAAAGTCTATGGCAGCTGCGTCCTGTCCTGTTTTGGATCATATTTGTACAACAAAGACTTTGGTTCCAACTATTTCTAACGATCAAAAGGGTTACAACTCACCTTGCCACCAGCTCGTCTCAACATGGCCGCTCTCGTTCTTGACAAAGTATCCCTCCTTAAGAGCGAAGTTGTACCCGTTGTTATCGGTATTGCATCCTTTGTTGATGAACGGATGGATCCAGAGCGTCACGCGAAAGCCCTTCTTCTTCAGATCTTTCGTGAGGATCTTAACGTCGGGGAATTTCTGCGAATCAAAGACTGCAGATCCGTAACATGTCTCCCAGTTGTCATCGATCTCGATCTGGCTGTTGTTGAATCCGTTGTCGATTATCTCGTCGGCGAATTCCCTAATGACCCGATCGTTCACGCTGACCTTGTACCTGGCCCAGGTGGACCAGATCGGGTGGGTGACCATTCTCTCGGACGGTCGGCCGGTAGGTTTGCCAAAGTGCTGCTGGATTACGTTGGTGTGGGCAACCTTCGGATCGGCGAACACGCCAATCTCGTAGTTCAGCGTCACGGCATTTCTCCTGTAGTAGGGTTTTTTGTTTTTCGCGATTAGACACAGGTGCTTGGCCTTGAGATTGTTTTGGTCGAGGAAGAGTGGGTCCCTCTCGTCAGCGAAGATGTAAATTCCATTGCTCGACAGCCAGTACCTCTCGGCCAAGGCCATGTTCTGAGGGTGGGTCGTCAGGTAGGTCTCCTCCTCAAAGTACATGTGCTGGATGGGCCAGTGCTGGTACCTCCACTGTGGTCCTCCGAACCATTGAGCTTCGTCCAGGGAGAAGCAGTCGTCCAGCTCGCCGTTGGCGTCGACGGTGCGACTTATACGGATTATCTCATTTTCCGGGTCTGCTTTTATCTTAGCATGGGTCCTGTTGGCCAGCAAAATGCAGGTCGTCAACCTCTCGCAGTCTTGCTCGATTGTCAGGGATTCGTTTCGATTGAACGCTGAATTCTTCGTGTACAGAGAGGCTTGGATTGTCATTCCATCTAATAAACAGATAGATGGATATATGTCTGACCAATATATTTGTATCAAAAGATAAATTAAGACGAACCCAAGTTGTTCTCACACCTAACCTTTTTTTCTAACAGTCAGAACGATTTTGTTGTCTTTGGTTTCAATGTTGAGAGTTCCAGTTTTAATCTTTTTACCGATGTACTTTGATTGGAATTTTGGTGGCTCACAACAAAAGCCACTGACCACCAGTACGGCCAATAGCGCTGGAAATGAACGTACAGCGATCGTATTAAATGTGTAATACTTACAATGTGCGAGCTTATTTTTTATTCAGAGTCAACGGACGCTGCTTCGAATATATGATTGAATGCTTACCACAAAATAGTATCGACTTCATAGTGTTATTAACTCCATCACTCTGTCTTCCAATCACTTCTTGGGCATTATATACTCGTCCTCAAAACACATTTCTGATTGTTATACGTTTATCGGTTCTCAATGAAAAAAATGTATCGTTGACATGATTTCCGACTACTGTAACACATCACTATCACATCAGAGTCTTATCTGTTTTTCAAACGTACGTAATGCATTATCTTGACATGCATCTGTGCAATGATAGACAAATAGATACTACAATAATATGTGTGACATAAGAGGGAATTCACGTTATAGAAATCAATTTATTAATATCAAACACTTAAATTCATGAAAAAGTGCTTCTTTATTCCGAAGCACAAATTGTTGTCAAAATCATCTATTGAATACTAAGTATCTGATTGAGGTACAATATATGGATCATAAGCTACTCGAACAGTTGGTTTTTATATTAAATAAGACCGAACGTTTCAATGAAAATATATGATTCCATTTCAGACGCTATTATAAAGTGTACGATAAATCTCACCACAGTCGAGAGAGAACGAGTCACGAACTAGGAAAAAAAAACGTTCTCACCAATTGTTTTTGTTGTTATTCACACGCTCGCGGCGTGACAATAGAGATAAATATTACGAGAAAAACCAATCATATTAAAAATATACACTCCGTAACGATTATCCGCACTATCTGTATCAGATAAGCTCGTTCGATTCCATATAACCTATCCCACCGAGATAAGCGCTTCCACTAGTCTAACGGCGCTTCATATACTCTTTTCACGTGAACCAGTTCACCACTACTACAAAGGAAATTCTTTAAAAAATAAAAATCCACGACCTAACACCAAAACTGTAAAACCACCCCCAAGGAGAGCTCGTGAAATTTTTTACCCCTCAAAAACGCGCTTATACGGCATGTAAATCTCTCCTCGGCCTCGCAGCTTCTGCAGTAGAACACGCATACACAGATATATATGTACATATCGAGCGGTCAGCAGTTTTTGCTCGTTTCTGCTCCGCTCCATTAGGTATACATACACACATAACCGTATATGAATACATATAGTTACTCGCATTCCTGAAGCTCACAGCTCGGATAAAGACGCGGCGACTACTTATACGGAGGGGAGTTTCCTTACGCTTTTTCCCCCCGGCGATTTTCTCCCCCCCCCCTCCCTCCACCGTTACCCCCCGGGGCCCCCCCCCCGCCGCCCCCCGCCCCCGTCTTTTTCCCCCCCCCCCCCCCCCTTTTTCCCTCTCTCTCTCTCGCTCTCCCCGCGCAGGGCTCCAAAGCACGCGCGCTCCACAGTCGGCGGAGGAAAAGCTTATAATCCTCTTACGCACCCCCCCGGGGGTCCGCGGAGCAAAGTACGCGAGCGAGGGCCGCTACTCCGGTGCGCCACCCTGGACTACTACTTTCACGCAAACGCGGAGAGAGCGAGCGGAGCAGGGTAGCGCAAATGAATCGGAAGGCCGTGCGTTTGTCCGCGCGCGAGCGAGCGCGCGCCGCGGTACAGCGAGCGCGTTCGCGTGGATGGCCGATGGGAAAATACGTGTCGTTTATTCGGGCCGATGGTAAATACCCGGCGATTTCACGGGCAAACGGGCGCGCGCGCGCTTGCGCATTCTCTCAATCTCTATTTTGGTACGTGCGAGTGCGCGTGGGTTTGTGCTAACTGGTGAGCTTTATTGTGAAGCGGTTGTGCTTCGCATTGGTTACCTCAAGTTTACCCCTCTGTCAGTTTGTTTGATCGTATATACAGGCAAGATGCCCATGATGGATCGTTTAGCCCGAAGAGATACTTACTATTTGATTTATCTGACTTTGTCGATTCCAACACACTTTACTACATGTGTTTACTGTGTCCTGTATACGTAAGTTTGTAAAAAAAAAGAAAAAAAAAAATACATAAAATGAAAATTTCACGCAGCTTGTAAAAAACAAAAATCAAATGTGTAGCGATCGCGAGTTGCGCGCACTTTTTCACAGAGCAATGGCTATATATACGTGCGATCGGGCACGCACGCGCGAGTCCGCGTGCAAAATGCATCGGCATGAATATTGGAGCCCGAATCGGCTGCCATTGTGTGGCTTTGATTTCGACTTTCGCTCGCGTGCATTTGTAGCTGGCGGGCCTTTGTGCGCAGTTTGGATCGATGCAGGGCGTTTAGCGACTGCGCGTTTGGTTATCGATTATGTAAGTATAATATCGGGCGATCGCGGCGATCCGTCGCGTTGCCGATACAATTATTGGAGTTGTATTGATGTCGATTGCTTCTTAGTGAAGAATTTTTCATCGGATTACAAAATTTGATATTCTAGAATTTTTTGTAGTTTTGTACACTTCCCCTCTCTATTGTCTCTAAAATGTAGTCACAAACAGAAGAAAAAACCTCATTTTTTATTTACCTGATATACTTTTGGGCTTATGCAAAGCATTTCTTTGTTCCAATATAAAATGTTTAGAATGAATAATATCAACCACTGCTCCGTCATAACCATTTTTTGTTCACATTTCATCTATAAATATTTTTTCGAGTTTCTGAATACCTTGAAAAGAAATATTCCATTATTTCGGGTGAAAAATAAACTAAAGCTTCCATCGCTCGTGCAACTTAAAACATCTGCAAAATTATCCCTGTCCACAACACACATTAAGAGCACTCACGTTTTACCCAAGAGTCCTGAAAACCCTGCACTGCAAACATTCCATGTCCCGAAGAAGCGCCGTGTCGCAAATGGAGCAAACAAAAAAGCAAAAAGCCAATATCCACCCGCAAACATTTCGCCCACGCGATCCCTTCCCGCGCCCACCCCCCACCCCCCCCGCCCCCCCCCCCCCCCAATTCTCTTGCCCCGTTATCCCGCGACTCTTGGCGCAAAATTTTTCGTCCTCGAAAAAACACATTCCACGCAACAAAGAAGAAAAAAGGGAGCAGGCAAAACCGGCAAAAGACAACACCAGCCGCGAATCAGGTCCATTAATCCTCGTTTCCGCGTCCTCGAGACACGGCCGGCGCAAACGAGATTTCCAAAACGAGCACGTCGCGCGAGCAAACGCATCCGAACGAACGCGCGCACTCCCCGGCAAAACCCCCGCGAAAAAGAAACGGCGAAGAGGGAAGAAAAAAAAGGGGGGGAGCACCCCTCGCTCGCGGCGGCCCGCGAATAATACCAGCGACGCGGGGCGCAAATTAGCTCGAGTATCTCAATTATATTCCGCGCGCGCGCGCCCCCAAACCCCCCCCCCCCCCCCCACGCGTCCAAACTCACCCTCACCGAGAGCAGAGACTCGCGCAATTGCCAATACGCGCGCAACCCTCCACGCAGCGGCCATGCTACGAATGCGAACCCTGCGGTGTACAGCGAGCTATAAAGACTAATTGGTTAAAAGCTCGGCTCTCTGCCCTGCCTCCCCCTTGTACACACGAGCTGCAGGTATACGCACACAGAGTCCGCACGGGTTTAAATCAAGATCTTGGGGGCGAGCAAGGCATAGCTGCCGAGAGCGGCCGCCCGGGTGTGTTGTAATGGATAAGTAACAGCAGCAACAACAACAACAACAACAACAGCTTGCACCGCACTCCCCCACCCCCCCGCCAATATTCCTCCTACCGAATCGTCTACCGCCTACCCTACACCTACCCCCTTGAGCCCGATCGCCCCCTCGGTCTGCTGCTGCTGCTGCTGCGTGTAGGTACTACCACCGTCCCCTCCCTTTTGTACGCTCGGTCGTGCGGCGACAAGGCAGAGAGAGAGAGAGAGAGAGAGAGAGAGAGAGAGAGAGAGAGAGAACGAGGGACGAGGATTGGTGGAGATACGCCGGGGCCAGCGGTGCATCGATTGACCCTTCCGGCCAATCGGGGCGCCCGGCCAGCATCCCCTCCTTCGTTCTCGGGCTCCGCCCACTAACGCAGCTTGGGGGATGAAGGTAGGGGGTTGCTCGTGGTTTGTACCCCTGACGGGACGAGGACGAGTGTCGGTAGAGAGAGAGAGAGAGAGAGAGAGAGAGAGAGAGAGTGCCATATACACACTCGCCTCTAATGTACATGTAGCCGGTGGGGAGGGGCGAGGAAAGTGCTGCCGTTCTCCCAAAGATACGCGGCGACGCCGCTAAATTCGTTTTCCGTACACCTTCTGCCACCACCACCACCACCACCACCACCTATGCATCCCTTTTCCTCCGACCGTCCCTTCTTCCGTTGGTATATGATACGTGTGGGTGTGCGCTGGAGCCACTTCGCGCGGGTAGGTATCCAATTCCGGATAGTTTACCCTTCCTCCCAGCACGTTGTATGTCGTGGACAGACGTCTCGTCCTCTCTCGACTAACCAGCAGATCAAGCTCCGCACTCACCGCTGGAGTACAGAGAGAGAGAGAGAGAGAGAGAGAGCTTTCGCCAGCCACCAACCAACCCCCTACTCCCCGACACACTCGGATTTTTCCTCGTACGCATCAACCCCTCCACCGCTGGTCGTGCGCGCGCCTCGATCCCTCTCTCTCTCTCTCGATTTGACCGCCGCGTGCGAGTAAGTAAGTAGCATATCAGACAGCCCTTCCTCCACGTCGTCTTCCATCGGCTCCCGCGCCCGTTATACACGCAAACAGCCCGTGCCTCGGTGCGACGGTGTGCTCGAGCTTACGTACAAGTATAACACCCGCTCTCTTTGGATAAACGCCTGTCGGCGTCGCCCATGTATATATTGCCGAGAGTGCGGTTTTCCTCGCCGGCCGCACCACCACCACCACCACCACCACCCCCCGATCGCCAGTCCGTCAGCGCGTTACCCTGCCGCACCTGCTGTACCACTGTACACTACTCCTCGAGCTCCCCTTCGGAGCAGTGCTTATATACTTGGCCTGGATAACGTCCGACAGACCGAGAATACAAATATACATACATAGTGCATCCCCGTCAACGCTCCGAGGAGGAAAGAGAGGCGCCGCGGCGGCCCACTTTGGCGCGCGCGCGCGCGCGCACTCGTGCTTGTAGCGGTGGTGGTGGTGGCGATGCGAGAAGCAGAAGCAGAAGAGCAAACAGTCAGCGGCAACAGTACTTTGCCCCGAGAGCGAGGCCGGGGAGTTTCGCGCTGACGTCCGGGTGTGTTACGCTGCTACGCCTCGTGCTTGCGTCGTCGAGTTGTAGGAGCCCGGGGAACGGCTGCCTTCACGGAGAGAGAGTTCGTCCGGCGTCCAGCTCCGAGGCTGTTGTTCGCGAGTTCGTTTCGCTCGGGCCGTTGACTGTCGTTCGTCGTTGAGTGTGCGTTCTTTGAAAGTTGGGAGGATAGAGGGGTTCTTTCTAGGTGGTGCGCAAGATGATCCGGAGGAGTATGCCGGTGGTGACGGGGACGTAGGAGGGATCCGTGAGGGGGGGGGACGATAGTCCGTTGTTGTGGTGGTGGTGGTGCTGAATATCGTTTCGTCCCTAGGGTGCACGAGTGCGGTGCCGCTGCTGGAAAATTTTCGCGAACGGATACTTGGCTGCCGAGGATGACGAGGGCTCGCTGCCTCTTCGGTCCGACGGCGAAGCTCGAATGTTGGTGGTGCGGGATACCGCTGCGATGAGTGAGATCGGAGGAGGCGAACTTTCGGTGATGATGATAATCGACACGATGCTGATGATCTTTCTGGAGGTATTCGAGACTCGAGGTTCGAAGGGTCGGACTGAGCGACGGTAGAAGGGGTCGCGAGGAAAAGAGTACGACAGGCTGCTGGTGATGCGTGGAAGGTAGCGGTCTGCGTCATGCCGAAATTAAAAAACGGATTCGAGCGGAGGCTGCGAGGACTTAGGCAATGAAAGAGGCCAGAGCAGCACTGTCAGCAGAGCATGTGCAAACAAAAGCACGTGCAAGTATTGTTGAAAAATAATAACAAGAGGGAGCACACTCGATTGGGTGAATGAGCGAACAGAGGTGCAGAACGAAAATGTCGAATTCAGGGACAGTCGTCTGAACACCCCCTTGCTCCACCCTAAACAAAACAACCACCCTCACCCCCTCCTCCCCCCCCCCCCGCCCCAACGATGTCCGGAGAGACGGAGATCGAAGTGTCGGTGGTCTCGGAGGAGGACCTCGATCTCGAGGCCTCGCGCAGTAGCCCCGCGCCGGGGGACCATCTGCTCCAGGACGGGAAGAACGGCAAGCCGGGTAGCTGTCTGTCCTCGACGACGAGCTCGTTCGGCTTCGACATAGTCAAGGCCTGCGCCCTGCGCCCGGCCTGCAATCCCCAGTACACGTCCTTCAGCATATCCAGCATCCTCGGCCGCGCCGAGTCGCCCCCGTCGGACTCGGCCTCGGCCGGCCGAGCCTCGCCCCTCTCCAATCACCACCACCACCACAACCACCTGCTGCACCACAGCAACCACAGTAACCACCATCACCATCATCACAATCATCACAGGCCGCGGTCGCCGCAGAGCCCCAAGAGGATACTCTCGCCGACGGCCGTCAGGCTGGCCAAGGCGGCCAACGCCGAGGTCGTCGGGGCTACTAGTCTGATCACGGGGGCCAGCGCCGGCGCCAACAGTCCGCTGGGCGTGAGCTTCGCGCCGACGGAGCCCGGGAGCGGGGCGCCCCTGGTCGGGCATCACGCCTCCGCGGACCTGGCCATCATGTCGAGGTGAGGTTTTTCGGGTTTTTGTACGCTTTATCTTGTGTTTCGGGGATTCTGTACGCTCGAAATATCAGTCGTATTATTACGCGGGGGGTCGTAAGATCCTTTCGGGGCGAATGTCGTTTGAGGGTTGACGTGATTCACTGATCGTGGATTTTTTTGCCAAATTTTGAGCTACGTTTGCAATGCTCCAGTGCATATGCAATAAAAGCATAACTGATTGTTTACTTTTTTTTTTTTAATTAGAATCACTAAAATTTTGGGTTTTTGAAGAACATTCATCGATGTTTTTCACCAAACATTATTCATGCACTCGGAAATAACGAAAAATATGAGTATCCAATTGGTGAAATCGTGCTCAAATTGTTAAGGGTTGTGTCACGGATAGAAAAATTCTCTAAATTTCAGCAAATGAGCTTGTTGACGATACGATCTTAACAATTTGGTATTGAAAATATTTTTAATCTAATTGTTCATCGTAACAATCGTAACCATTATGAAAAGGCGTAGCTTATAATTGCATAAATTAAAATAGCTGTATTAAATATATACTTCACTCGAAATCGACAATTAATTTTTTTCAAAGAAAATCAAATGATTCAATTAAATTTTAAGGAAATCGGAAACCAAAAATATTTGAAAACTGAATATATAGGACAAAAAAAACACATCAGCTCGATGTAAAAATACGTCTAGCTCCAGCAATACATTTGGTCGAATGCGATACTACAACTTGATTACACTAAAAAAATATACGATTCGTTACAGTAATTTTTATTTGCGAAAACTATTGACCCATGCGCTTTGCGACCAACAACTTTTTTCAATTGAAAGGGTTGTTGGTGAGAGCAGTGATTTCATTTTTGTATCGGAAAACTGATTGCCACAATTCGTCAGTAAAATCCGAATGAATAAAGTTTCAACAAATCAGTGTTTGACAAATTTATCATTTAATTATGTGGATCGATAAAGTTTGAATCAGTTTTTTTAATGAAAAACATCACAAAGCTTATGACTTGACTATTTTTAAAAAAATAATCCGATAATTTTTCAATCCTCTACATTCACATGCATGAAAAAACTCACTCTATTTTTCATGTGCATCAAAAAACTCCAGGAAAATAAAACAGTATTATCCAACGCAGAATGTTTGCTCTTAATTGTAGAATAATTATCAGCTTCTCCTTCGTGGAAACGCTAAAGCTCTTAATTTACTTTTATAATCTATTTTCCCATCTTTTAAGTACTAGAGCTTTTTAATTTCACATAATTGTAATAGGCTCATTAAAGGCACTCGCACGTATTATCTGTATTTAGTAAAATGCGCAAACTTATTTTCTCTCAATTCAAAGAATACATTGTAAATTCAACTTTTTGAATAATACCTCAACGATTGAAGCATTTAGGTCTCAAAAACGTCTACGGCTGCATGCAGGTATACTACTTAAATACGCAAACTCGTTGGCGCTAAAATTTTCCAATTAGCACATACTTTTCAGCAAAATAACAAAGATGATTTTAAACAACCTCGTTCGTGAACAAGCCTCCGTTACGCCGTGAGGCTTCTTTTACCCAACTGTATATTTATCCACTTTTTTATTCACACCCATTTTCAATGTGCCTTTGTAGCACGAAAAATACATTCTTTCGTTTACAATTTTGATTATTTTATTTTTGTGACTTAAACGGGCTTTGCTGACTTTTTTGCAGATACTTTTATAACAGCACGAGTCACGAATTAATAAGCTACGTCTAATTATGAGCTCTACCCTCTTAACGATTCAATTATGCCAGCAATCATAATTTATAAATGCGTTCCGATAAAATCTAATTTAAATTGGTATCATTTTTTTCGTATAACAAAACGACAATCAAGCTACGAGTTTAATGCTATTTCCGAACAAACTCACCACGTGAAAATGAAAAGCAATCACGAGCGCGACGTTGATCCGATTTTCGAAATCCTATTACACGCTGTGCAGTTCTCTCGGTCGTGAATACAAAAATCATACTTTATCGGACGATGCGATTGTTGCTCTCCGAAACGCACACCCCGATCGATCGACCGAGTCAACATTAATTCTCCGACCCACTCGAGCCGTCGTCAAGTCGAGTTTGAAAATCCCTCCATCTTCACGGCTCGTAAGTAGTAATAACCAACCAACCAGGCGCATACGTACAAATTGTATACCGCCCGCGCCCCACGCGCAACCCCCCTCTTTGAGCGAACGGCGGCAAAAGCGGCCAGTTGAATTTTTTCCGCGCTCACAAAAGCCGCACGCAGCAAAAGTCGTATTATTCCGCGCGGAGAAGGAGCCCGCGCACCTTGCGCCCCTGCACTGATCAAAAACTTTTGTCGATGGCCCTTGACGCGCGCACAGAGAGGCGTACCCGCCTCCGCGGCCCCGGGAAAGGAGAGCCCCGACTTTGGCCGGCGATCCCTTTGAGGAAACCGAACGCCCGCGCATCTTCCGCGAAAGGGCAGCAGTTTCTCCGCTCTATGGGCGCGCGCGTGTGTACGCGCGTTACGGGTGAATGGAGGGCCAAGCCTCTCCGCTTGTTGTACGCGCTCGCTTTTTTCCTACCCCCCTCGGCTATCGTTACGTCGTACGCTTCCTTTTTCTTCGGGTGTAGAGCCTTTTTCCCGCCCGGCTTTGCGATGCCGCTGCTGCTAGTGCAGCGGCTGCAGCTCCGTGCAGTGCTCGAGCACTTTGGCGATGATTCTTTTCTGACCGCACGCTGATGTGCATCACTTGATTCGTGCGGCCGCGCGGGCGATGCGGGGATTGGCTTGCGTTTTGGGTTGGTTTTTTCTTTCTTTTTTTTTTCCCTTTCGATGAATACTTTTGAACAGTGTATGATTTGATCGTATAGGGTTCTTGTTGTGGTCAGTGTTGGTTCTGAAAAATGTTTATCAAAATAATATGGGATATGAATTTTTCTCGAAAGAACTCGATCTATTCGCGATGTATGGAAATCGTTGAAAATTGTGCAGTTGTTAATGCTAACTTACGGGATTTTTTTACACGATTCTATCGAAAATTCTTAATACCTGGATGGAAAAGGATGATTCGAAACACAATTTAATGTCGTCCCCTGGAGCACTCCTGCGCGTTTTCCATCAATTACCGTGAAAAAACAAAGAAACCCCTTTTAAAAAGCGTATTTTCCCATGCACGATGTACCACCGAGCGATCGCTCAAAAATCCCGGCGAAGCCGACGCGTCCGCGGCAATCGTTGCGCATTACCACCTCGATGAATTCATCCCCCGATGCGCATTACCCCCCGCTCGAGCCCCCCCCCCCCATGAATACACGGGCGCGCCCCGCGATCGTTCCCGCGGCGGCCGGCGCGTCGTTACTTTCGCGCAATTTTAATCACGTCGGGAGTAATCGAATGGATCTTGATCAACGCGCCGGCGGACGTGCCCCGCGACCCGCTGATTACGGGGTGCGCTCGTATATCTCGTCGCTCGCGCTCGCCCCTACCCGGTCGATTAAATCATCCCGCGGCCACGTCCGCGCCGCGCACGAACGGAGACCTGGTCACGCAAATTACCGGCGAGCGCGCGCGTGTCAGCTGCGCGGCGACCACCCGATTTCTATCTACGGAAATTCGGGAAAGGGAACCCTTCCCGGTTCCTTTTGCGGCCGCGCACGACGTCACTGATCCGATCGGCGGATGTACGCCCACCTACACGGGAGTAAGTGTCATCTTTCGTGACGCGTGCCCGCGGAGCTCTCGTTCGCCGTTTTTTGCCCTCGTTCTCCGGTGCCATCGGGGCCGGGGAAAATTGGACGATCATTCTCCCGAGGATTCGGACGGGAGCGGGCGGAATATAATACCGCAGCGCGGTTCAGCAGAGTGACTTCCCGCGTCGGCCGTCCCGTCAACCCCTATTCAAACGAATAACGCTCGGATTAAAGATGCAGTATCGCCGGGGGAAAAACGTCCAGTCTGCGTCAACAACCGCGGTGGCATTAACGGGATCAAGACCGCTTCGGCCTAGATTTCGCCCGATCGATCGTACGTATAACGTGCGTGCGACGATCCAACGAGGATCGCAGAGCATGTGTGCGAGCAGAAACAAAAAAAAAGACAGCGGCAAAAATCACGGTCCTTTGATTTTGGATTACAAAAGTACCTACGCACGGAGACGGGAAGAACCTCCTCTCTCTCTCTCTCTCTTAATGGTCACTTTTCAGCATTTGGAGTATTTTTGGCTATGCTTGTTTACGCACTTCACTTTTGGCTCCGTGGAGTGCATGAAATAAATGTTGTTGACTAACAAAATTGTTCAGGGATTATTTGTATTACTTGTATCAAACATAGCTACTCATCGGAATTGTATGGTAAAAAGCGTTGTCAGCACTCCTAAACGA
>JAPYYV010013920.1:3012-13067 GCA_030522625.1 Copidosoma aretas
ATCGTCATCATCATCATCATCATCATCATCATCATCATCATCATCATCATCATCATCATCATTATCATTATTATCATCACCATCATCATCGTCCTCGTCATCATCATCATCATCATCTTCTTCATCATCATCATCATCATTGAGATTATCATCATCATCGTCATCGTCATCGTCATCATTATCATCATTATTATCATCATCATCATCATCATCATCATCATCATCATCATCAACATTATTATCATCATCGTTAGTGTCATTGTCATTATCATCATCATCATTATCATCATTGTCATCATCATCATAATCACTATCATTTTTTTCATTGACATTGTCATTAACATTATTATCATCTTCATCATCCTCATAATCATCATCATTATCATCAACATTATTATCATCATCATTATCTTTATCATCATCATCGACATCCTTATGGTCATTTTTATCATCATCATCATCGTGATCGTTACCGTCATCGCCAACACCATGATCGTCATTATCATTATCATCTTTATCGTCATTATCATCGTCATCTTTAATATCATTATTATTATCATCCCCATAATTATCATTATTATCATTATCGTCATCGTTATTATCATCGTTAACATCATTATTATCATTATCATCATCATGCTCATTGTCATCGTGATTATTATCATCATCTTCCTAATAAACATCATCATCATCATTATCGTCATCGTCATTGTTATTGTCATTCTAATTATCATCATCAACATCATCATCATCATCATCATCATTATCCTTATTAGCATCATCATCATCTACGTCATCATAATCATTATCATCATCATTATAATCATTATCATCATCTTCATCATCATCATCATCATCATAATCCTTATCATCATATTCATCGTTATAATCATTATCATCATCATTATAATTATCATTGTCATCGTTCACGTCATTATCATTATCATTATCTTCATTATTATCGTCATCATCATTATTATCATCGTCATCATTGTCTTCATTATGATCATCATCATCATCGTCATCGCTATGGGGATAGTCATTCTCATTATCATTGTTATCGTCATGATCATCATCATTATCATAGCCAACGTCATAGTCATAATTATCATCGTCCTCGTCATTGTTATCGTCATTCTTATCGTCCTCATCATTATTATCATCGTCATTATCATTATCATCATTATCATTCTTATTATCATCGTCATCGTCATCATCATCATAATTTTTATCATTATCGTCATCATAATCGTCATTATAATCATCATTATTATCGTCATTATCATCATCATCATCATCATCATTATCAGCATCATCATCATCATCATTATTATTCTTATTATCTTCGTCCTTGTCATCGTCACCGTTATTCCAATCGGTATCATCATCATTATCATCATCCTCATCAGCCACATCGTTATCGTCACCGTCATAACCATAATCAACATAATCATCATCATAGTCGTAATCGTCATTGTCATCGTCGATATCATCATCTTTTTATAGTCTTTATCATCATCATCATCATTATCATAGTCATCATCATCATCATCATCATCATAGTCATTGTGATTCGGATCGTCATCATCATCATCATTATTATCATCATTATTATCACTATTATCCTTACAATGTTCGTCATCGTAATCATTATCATCATCATTATTATCATCATCGTCATCATAATCGTCATTATAATCATCATCATCGTCATTATCATTACTATCATTATCATCGACATCGTCATCGTCATCGTCCTTAGTATCATCGTAATCATCATCATTACCATCATTCTTTTCATCATTATTATCGTCTACGTTATCGTTATTTACACCATCAACATCATTATCACCATCATCGTCATCGTCATCGTCATCATCATCGTCATTATTGTCATTATCTTCATATCATCGTCAATGACATTGTCATCGTCGTTCTCATCGTCATCATCGTCATTAAAGACATCATTTTCCTAATCATTATCATCGTCTTCGTCATCATAATCATCATCATCATCATTATTATCATCATCATCATCATCATCATTATTATCGTCATCGGTATTGACATGGACAACACTATTATCACTATTTTTAATATCATCGTCATCGTCACCGTCATCGTCATTATAAGCGTCATCATGATCATCGACATAATTTGCAACACCTTGATCGGCATCGCCATTGTAATCGTAATCCTCATCGTTTTCATCTTGATCATCATCATCATCATCGTCATTGTCATCATCATCATCATCATCATCATAATCTTCATCATCATCATCGTCATTATTTGCATCACCTTCTTTAGCATCATCATATTTATCGTAATCCTCATCGTCATCAACATCATCATCATAATCATAAACATCATCATTATCGTCATCATCATTATCATCATTATCATCATCGTCATCGTCACTGTTATCGTCAATATCTTCGCCCTCATCATCATTATTATAATCTTTATTATCATCATCGTCATCATCATCATTATCATTATCATAATCATCATTATCATATACGTCCTTATTCACATTACTTTGTCCAGCATCGTCATTGTTATCGTAATCCTTATCGATATCATCATCATTATCATCCTTACTATTTTAGTCATCGTCATTGTCATTATCAGCATCATCATCAATATCGTTATCATCGTCATCGTCATCGTTATCGTCATCGTCAAAATTATTATCATCATTATGATCATCATCGTCATCGTCTTCGTAATTGTCATCATCATCGTCATTATTATCGTCTTTATCATCATCATCATTATCATTATCGTCATCGTTATCATTATTATCGTTATTATCATCATTCTAATCATCATCATCATCATCATAATCTTCGTTATCGTCATTATTATCATTATTGTTAAGGATTGATAATTAGATTATCTTGTAGGACGAAATAATGGACACCTAGTTGATGTTGGTGATGTTTATTGAGTTGACAACGTTTTTGCCACATTCTGTTGGCCTCATCAGGTCGAGCTTCAATGTTTTAAAATATATTCACTATACATACGTTCAATTTTAACTATGGTAAGTATTAAATTAAAAGGTGTGTTTTATACCAATTATCAAACAGGGAATAGTTTAAGTATTAATATAGAAACAGCGCGTAGACACATCATACCATGATGACATCTCAGTATACATATGCGGTATGAAAATTATAAAATAATAGCTGCAGTTGCAAATTATCAACATTGTCAATAAAGATAACAAAATTTTTTTATAACAATAACACATTTAACAGCAATAGCAATAGGGACTAAAAGAATATTGCACGGAGGTGTAACGTTGTTTTGTCAGGTACTCAACGAAACTAAGTATAGATACATTTGAACAAATCACTGCAGATCGCCTATGCTGCACCAACTAGATAGTACGTAGCACGGTGAATATTACATAAAGCTGTTAATGAGACTAGAATAGAGAGGCGGAGAAATTTAAATTTATATAAAGTTTTTTGTATCCTTACTCATCATAGATAAAACTCCATTATATGTATTGCTGAGGTTTTCAACATCCTCTCTTTTATTAATACTATTGTTGTTTAACTAAATGTGTATTATTTCAGAAATTAGTCTCTAATGTAAATTACTTTCTCTGTATAGGACTTTTATATTCTTTCTCCTGAAGTTATTTCGCAATTCTTGCTTTGCGCTGCAACAACTGAACTACTATTTGTACAAATATGTTCCTTAAATCTTATTAATAGTTGCCGTTTTGTTTGACTTTCGTATTCGGCATTACAACAATCACACTTTGAACAGTACACAGTATTGACTAGATCCAACAAATCAGTTTTGTCCTTACCCAGCCGCACAATACCATCAAGTGTATTGTTAATTTTGGGAATTAATCGATAATTAATTTTGGCCAGATTTTTTTTGGATTTGTTAAACAAGTCATGATTGTAGAAGGGGAATGTGAGGAACTGAACAGGATTAGGATCGGTGGCATTAGAACAGCTATTGATGTGTTTATGATGAATATTGTCTTTATATTTATATAGACATTTCTTAATTATAGGATTGTAGAAGGTTTTCGGGTAATTATTTTGATCTAGAAGAGATTTTACTTTTGTTAAATTGTCGTTTTCAAATTTTGGATGTGAAAGTAAGATAGCTCTATCGAGTAAGTTGAAAATCATGTTCTTTTTCAAGGAACTTGAATGGTTCAATAGAAAATTTAAAAATCTACCCGATGAAGTAAGATTAGAGAACCAATTTGTGATAGTTCTATTGTTAATATCTATTGTGATTGTTGTGTCGAGAAAATTTATAGATCTATTATTCTGGATTTTATAGGTGAACTTTAGATTATTGTGATACGTATTGAAAACATTTAAAATAGTGTCGATATGTTGGGATGGTCCCTAAAGGATTGTGTCGTCGACATGTCTGTAGTAGAATAATGGCGTACAATTATGTATTGTTATAAGTGTATGTAAGCATTGGTTCTCTAAATCTGTCATGACTAAATCAGCGAAAAGAGGAGAGATGGGTGCACCCATAGAAGTACCTTCAGTCTGTAGATAAAAATTGTTATCAAAAGTGAAAAAAGTATTAGTGTATAAAAATTTGGTGATGTGAATAATACATTGAAAAGTAATTTACGTTTGTGAGTAATATTAATTGCTCTTTTTTCTAAACTGTTAATTACTAAAGTGAGTGGAACATTGGTAAATAGAGATTTTACATAGAAAGATATGAGTCAATAGTCTGTCGGAACGTCAACGTTTTTAATTTTACCGATAAATTTATTGCAGTTTGAAACATTTGAATTTTGATTTTTACTCCTCTTTGTAATTCTTTATAGAGTAATTTAGATAAAAAATATGTTGGACTATTGATCAGAGAGATGATAGGTCTTAACAGAATATCGGGTTTGTGTACTTTTGGGAGACCATACATCTTGGCTAATACAGTGTTAGTTTAAGTAAGGCTGATATTGTTGTATTTTTTATCCAATAAGTTAGCATGGTTCAAGTCTTTTAATATAGTGTATATACCATTTTGTAACGTTTTAAGTAGATTTTTGTTGAGTTTTTTGTAAGTACAGTGATCTTGTAATAAATCGTGCATTTTTGTATTGTACTTAGATTTGGACATTGCAACAGTAATATAACTCCTATCTGATATCGTAAAAAATATATCTTTGTGGTTTTTGCAAAACTCCTTAGTTTTTTTGATCTTTTTAGCTAAATTTCTGTCATCTAAAAAAATGTGTTTGAAATTTTTGATATTGTCCAGTATAAAATTACAAAATAAAGCTTTGACTTCATCTTTACATTGTTCTATTATTTCTAAAGATTTAAGACAAGATTCGACCGTCTTAATAATTTCTACAAAGTCATTTTTAGAAAAATTATTTGTTTTTAAATTAAATTTAGGACCTTTGCCCACAATATCGGCAATTGTATGGTCGGTAAGATTAAGTAAAAAGTCATTGTTATTATCATTGTTTGTACTGTTATCCAATAAAGTTAAGCTTAAATCTCTAACAATGTTGTTGCTATCAATAGAATTATCCTCAGTACTGCAACAATTCGTGTCATTAATCAATTGACGAAATTTTTTATTATGTATTTGCTTTTTTTCGATTAATCTTTGACATTCAACATCAATAAATGAGTAAAATTGATTTATGATAGAAAGGTCTAAACTACTGTTCATATTTGTGATAAGTAATTGCAAATTTTTGTTGAGAAAGCTTATATGTGTGTGTGTATCGTCTATCTCTAAATTAATAATTTTCCATAAAAACACTTGGTTAAATTTCTAGAATTTTCGTTTGCAATGTAAACTGTTAAAACTTAAAGGACTAAAGTTGTTGTTGCGGTATCTGAGATGTAAAGGAATAATATCGTGTCTTTTACATTCCCATAAGTTAATTCTCTGTGATGCAGCTGTTGTCAATTTCAGCTTAAATTTCTTATACTCACGCATGTATAGGTAAACCTTGTTATCGTATTGGTCTTGTACACATTCGTACAGACCTTACAATAAAGAAAATAGAGCTATAACTAGATCGTAGGCCCAAAGTTATACTAGTACAGTTTTATGTATTATTCACCGTGCTACGTACTGTCTAGTTAGTGTAGCATAGGCGATCTGCTGTGATTTGTCCAAATGTATCTATACTTAGTTTCGTTCAGTATCTGACAAAACAACGTTACACCTCCGTGCAATATTTTTCTAATCCCTATTGCTATTGCTGTTAAATGTGTTATTGTTATGAAAAATTTTTGTTATCATTAATGGCAATGTTGATAATTTGCAACTGCAGCTATTATTTTACAGTTTTCGTACCGTATATGTATACTGAGATGTCATCATAGTATGATGTGTCTACGCTATGTTTTGTTATAAATCCTCAAACTTTTCCCTGTTTAATAATTGGTATAAACCACACCATTTAAATAAATACTTATCATTGTTAAAATTAAGCGCATGCATAGTCAATATATTTAAAAACATTGTAGCTCGACCCGATAAGGCCAACAGAAGTTGGCGAAACGTTGTTAACTGAATAAACATCACCAACATCAACTAGGTGTGCATTATTTCGTCCTACAAGATCAACTTATTATCCAACCTTAACATTTATATTAAAAATTGGGAGAAAAAGAGAAACATTTTACTAGTATTATCATCATTGTCATCGTCATCATCATAATCATTATGATTATAATCATCGTCTTCGTCATTGTTATTGTCATTCTAATCGTCATCATCATCATTATCATCATCTTTATCATCGACATCGTTATCGTCTTCGTCAACATCATTATCATCATCATCATAATTATAATAGTCATCGTCATCGTCATCGTCGATATAATCATCTTTATTATCGTCTTTATCATCATCTTCATCATGATCATAATCATCAACATCGTCATAGCCCTCGTCATTCTAATTGTCATGATAATCATCATCATCATCGTCATCATCATTATCATCATCAGCATCCTTATCATCATCGTCATCGTTATCATTATTATCATCATTATTATCATCATCGTCGTCATAATCGTCATTAAAATCATAATCACCGTCATTATCATCACTATCATTATCATCGTCATCGTCATCGTCATCGTCATCAGTATCATCGTAATCATCATCATTATCATCATTCTCTTTATCATCATCAGTGTCTACGCTATTGTTATCAACACCATCATCATCATTAAAATCATCATCGTCATCGTCATAGTCATCATCATTATCATCATCTTTGTTATCATAGTCATCATAATCATCATCATTATCGTCATCGTTAATGTTATCGTCTTTCTTATCGTCATCATCATCATTATTATCATCATCGTCATCGTCATCGTCATCGTCATTATCATCATTATCGTCATCATTATCATTATCATTATAATTATCGTCAATTTCATTGTTATTGTCGTTCTCACTGTCATCATTATCGTCAAAAACATCATTCTCCTTATCATCATCATCGTCTATGTCATCATAATCATCATAATCTTCATTATCATCGTCATCGTTTTCGACATGGTCAACACTATTATCATCATTAATAACATCATTGTCATTGTCATCGTCATCTTTATCATAATCGTCATCATCATCATTGTCATCATTTGCATCACCTTCATCAGCATCATTATTGTTATCGTAATCCTTATCGTCAAAATCATTATCATCATTATGGCCAATATTATCATCATCATCATCATTATCGTAAACGTTATTGTTATCGTTGTTTTCATCGTCATTATCATCATTATCATCATCATCATTTTGATCATCATTATCGTCTACGTCATCATAATCATTATTATCATCATAATCATCACCATCGTTATCGTTATCGACAGGGTCAACACTATTATCATCATTATTATCATCATCGTCGTCATCATCTTCATCATCATCATCATCGTAGTCGTCATTGTTATCGTCATTATCATCGTCATCATCATCATCATGATCATCATCATCATCCTTATCATCATCATCGTCATCATCGACACCATCATCACCATTATCATCATCATCATCGTCATCGTCATGATCATCGTAATTTTTACCGTCATCATCATCATTATCATCAACATCCTTATCATTATCGTCATCGTCATCATTATCATTATTATCATTTTCCTCATTATCATCGTCATCGTCTATATCATTATCATCATCATCATCATTATAATCATTATCGTCATCATCGTCACCGTCATCATTATAATCATTATTATCCTTGTTATCGTCTACGTCATCATCATTATCATCATTATGATTATAGTCATCGTCCTCGACATTGTCATCGTCATTTACATTGTCACCATCATCATCATCATCATCATCATCATCATCATCATCATCATCATCATTATCATCATTATCGACACCGTGATCGACATTGTCAACACCATTATCATCATCACGATCGTCGTCGCCATCGTCATCGTCATTATCATCATCATCATTATCATCATAATCATCATTATCGACACCGTTATCGTCATCGTTAACACCATTAACATCATTGCGATCGTCATCGTCCTTGTCCTCGTCATTATCATTATCATCATTATCGTCTTTATCATCATTGTCATCATAATCATCGTCATCGTAATAGTCATCGTGATTTTAGTCATCATTATTATCATCATAATCATCGTCATCATTATCATCCTTATAACTAGAATCATTGTCATCGTCATTATCATCATCATCATCATCATCATCATTAGCATTATCATAATCATCGCCATCGTCATCGTTGTCATCAGAATCATCATTTTGATCTTTATTGTCATCATCATTATCAACAACATTGACATCGTTATCGTAAACGTCAACACCATCAACATCATCGACATCGTTATCGTTATCGACAACACCATCAACATTATCGTCATCGCAGTCATTTTCGCCGTCATCATTATCATTATTATCATTATCATCATCATGATCATAAACATCGCCATCGTTATCGTCATTGTTAACACGATCATTATCATTATCATCATCATCGTCATCGTCATCGTCATTGTCACCATTCTCATTAGCATCATCATCATCATCGTAAACACCATCATCATTATCATAATCATCATCATCATCTTCATCATAATCATTATCATCTTCATCACTATTGTCATCGTCATTGACAACGTAATTTTTCTCGTCATTATCATCATCATCATCATCATCAACCTAATCATCATCGTTAACGTCGTCATCATTATCATCGTCAATTGTATCATTATTATGATTATTATCATCGTCCTTGTCTTTGACTTCGTTATCGTCATCATCATTATTATCATTATCCTTATCATTGTCATCATCATAATCATCATCGTCATCGTCATAAACATCGTATTTCTTACCGTCATTATCATCATTATCATCAACACCCTTATCATCATCGTCATTGTCATGAACATCATTATCATTATCATCATCATCGTCATCGTC
Organism: Copidosoma aretas; assembly: GCA_030522625.1. Lineage (NCBI taxonomy): Eukaryota > Metazoa > Arthropoda > Insecta > Hymenoptera > Encyrtidae > Copidosoma > Copidosoma aretas. The sequence goes on from JAPYYV010013920.1 coordinate 12,496, forward strand.
ATCGTCATCGTCATCATCATCATAATCATCATCATTATCATTTTCATCATCATCATCCTTATCATCCTTATCATCATCATTACCATCATTATCATTATTATCATCATCATCATCATCATCATCATCATCATCATCATCATTATAAACATCAACGAAATCGTTATTGTCATCGTCCTCATCGTCATTATCATCATCATTATCATCATCATCATCATCATCATCATCATCATCATCATCATCATCATCATCATCATCATTATAAACATCAACGAAATCGTTATTGTCATCGTCAATACCATCAAGTTAATCGTCATCGTCGTCATTATCATTGTCATCATCATCATTTTTATCATAATCATCATCATGATCATAGCTATCGACATCAATATTGTCATCGTTATCACCATCATTATCATTATCATCATCATTGTCATCGTCATCGTCATCATCATTACAACATCATAATCAATATCGTCATCATCATCATCATCATCGTCATCGTCGTTGTTATCGCTATTCTTATCGTCCTCATCATCATCATCATCATCATCATCATCATCATCATCATCATC